>JAGKTI010009977.1:0-29553 GCA_018397915.1 Birgus latro
ATATATACATATATATATATAATGTACAACACATGGGGAAGGAGTACTGTCCCAATGGCTGAAGGAATAGGAATCCTTAATTTTCCTTAGCACCTTGGCCCCAAGTTGTTTCTTCGTGGTCTTGCATCCACCTTCCCTTACACACCCCTTCACATGCTTTATAACAATCATATGTTCGTTATCCAGCATTTGGTGTTTCTGGTGAGGGATGCCTTCCCATGGTGGCACTGATATAGCCAGGTCATACAAATACAGCATCCCTCAGTTCCTTAGGCAGCATGGAGGAAGAAGGCCTGCAGGAAAAGGCAACTTCAGGCATTAGGTCACCAGGTTCACATTCAGTTGAGCATGGGGTTGCAGCAGCATTATTCAGCTGTTTCTCTCAACACCTTATATATGTAAACATTCCATAACCCCTTTGTATTCTCTCTGCCATATTTTTTCCACATCTGTAAATGCAAATGCCCTAAGTACATCACATTAATTTTAACATGCTTTCTCCACTAACTGTTTTACTGCATGTATTTTGATTCGTCCAACTCCCACCTCTCGTAAAACCATATTGTTCATCATACAGCAGACATTCTGATAAATATATATATCCATAATTTCTATGTATTCTTTTTTAATATCTTTCCTACAACATTCAGCAAAGTTATCTGCTTTCCTTTCAGACAGACAAACCCAGGCACTCAGTTAAAGCCCAGTACAGTGCTAAAGTACTGTAGTTCACTTCTTCTAACTTGATGAAGATCCTTAACTGATTTTAGTTCACTTGATGGCCAGGTGTAGTCAGATGAGGGTCAATTTGACTTTTAATTTGGGAAAGTCATTCCTTCTTCTGATTGTCACTGAATTTCATTTAATCATATGTATTCAAATTGTGGGAGTGGCCCAGTTTCATCTTGTCAGAGCAAAACTACTGTAAGTTTTCCTTATTATTGTTATTATTATTATTATTATTATTATTATTATTATTATTATTATTATTATTTTTAATTTTTTGCAGGGGCCCAGTCTTGATGAGATGATGGCTACATTTGTGGACTCAGACCCAGATGATTAGCACTGAGAGAGGAATCTGACAGGCAAGCACATCATCTTCAGTTAGTCCTTGGTTGTTTGATTTTATTTATTTATTTATTTTTCATTATTAAAATGCCAGATGGCCAAGTGACGGAGCATCACAGTTAGTGATGGTCCTCGCCACATTCATTGGTTTGATCCCCAAGAGGTGACTGGAGGTCTATTGATCATACTGACATCAAGAGAAGCAGGCCGTTCATCTATCGTTAAATGTACTGGGCTTCAGTAGCTAAGCCTTAGGCCTCTACACCTCAAATGGGGTAGTGTGGGATTGGCACTTACCATTTAATTATTCTGATGATTACTGAATTGCCTAGTCTTTACTTAAAATTGCTTATTATTCTCTGTAAAGTTGTTCTAAAATGAGAAATTAATGTGTTTGTTGCTTTTAACCTCTCTCTCAACCAGAAGCATGATTCACTTATTGTTGTTTCACTTAAGTAGCAATCTGCCTACACTCATCCAAGACTGTAAGTGAGGACTGACTAGTTTTATTATATTTTGTGTGTCTTTGTTGAATAAAAAAGATGTATATATACAGTATATGAATTATTTATGACTTTGCATCTCAAACTACATCTGGACCTTTAGTGAAAGTTTAAGATATCACTTCCTAAGTTTCCTAGTTACAGTAATTGGGACAAAAGATATTTTGTTACACATAGGTCTGAATCCTTAAGAAGTGAATGAAAGAATTTTGGTCATGTAATGTCACAACAGAGTAGGTTGGTCACTAGTAAATGTTTTGGACTGTGGTCGACTAGCCCTGGATCCCCATACCTTACAAGAGGGTCATATGGCACTGACTGTTACAGTATTATCATGGAAACCTCTTCTTAGTATAGTGATTATATTCATCACATATACTATATCTCATTACACAAATTTCAACAAGTGAGTCATCACATTCAGTAATCTCTGAATTATCCATCATAATAGAGCCAAAGGCATGACCGGATATGGACAATGTCCTGTTACAGAGCAATATCTCTACTGTACTCATACCCTACCTGTACCCATACCCAGCCTGTATGTATAGTACCCCTCCTAATTTCAGCAGTGTTCTGAGGTCTTTCAGCTGTTTATAGACATCAAAACACACATTGCAATATGCAATATAATCCTAAACAGTTTACTAAGAAAACAATGAAAAAAAAAAGTATGCACAGTACCTCCCCTAATTTTGGCTTTTTCAGCAGTCTTTTGGCTCTTTTTAGACATTAAAACACACATTGAAGTATGCAATATATTTCTAAATACTAAGAAAACAATGCACAAACAACAATAACAACAACAAAACATACAAAACCTTACCAATATGTACAGTACCTCTTCTGATTTTGGCAGTGTTCTGAGGTCTTTCAGCCATTTTTAGACAACAGAGCACACATTGCAGTGCAATATAATCCTAAACGCTAAGAATATGCATAGACAACAACAAAAAACAAAACCCACCAATATGCACAGTATCCATCCTAATTTTGGCTGTGTTCTACAGTCTTTTAGCAGTATTTAGACATCAAAACACACATGGGAATATTCATTGTAATGCCAGACACTAAGGAAACAATACATAAACAACATAAATCCACAAATATCCTACTTATAATGTACAGTACCCCTCCAAATTTTGGCTGTGTTCTCTGCTCTTTCAGCTGTATTTAGACATCAAAACACACACGGGAATACACAGTGTAATGCTAGTCACAAAGAAAGCAATGCATAAACAACAAAAGTCCACAAAAAGAAAATAATAATAATAATAATGAAGATGACGGTTGCAGTATTTTTAACCCTCTCGGGAATTCGGAAAGTTTGTGAGACAGTAAGAGTGATGGCTGACTCCGTGGCAGAAAGAAAAACATATCTTTCAATTTCAATATACCCCATGGATTTTGTTTATATTGGTATAATTTGTATAATAACATCTTCGCTGGTGTTTATACTGTAAGATAAGCTAATAAAAACACACAAAACTGATGAGATAAAAAACAAAAAAGCATTGAGAATAAACTTGTTGGAGAGTAAAAAATACCTTCAAACTTCCCAACATCCTAGTGCAAAATTTTGCCTGCACCATTCAAGTGTTAAGCATATGTCTAGATGCAGAATTTCATGAGCTTTCTCTTGATGTTTTCGGAATTTTGATATGACTAATAGCAAAAAACTAAAAAACTCATCCAGGGATGGTGGGCGACGCATGGGTAAGGGAGGACTGAGGGAGAGGAAAAGAGATAACCCGGGCAGTGGTGAGCATGGGGAGGGATGGAGGGGGGACAGGGGGGGGAAAGAAGTGAGGGATGCCACGGGACTTTCACCATTCAGTGAGGAGGTGGACGGGCGTTTTTGCTCTGTTGGTGGGTTAGGCTCTGTGTTACTCCTCGGAGGCCAGTACATTCCCATTGATCCAGCCGGCTGGGGAGCTTTCACCATTCCGTAAGGGCCTGTACAGCCATTTTGGCTCAGCTTGTGGGTTATGCTGATTTTCTCACACACTGTTGAAATGTTACCGGTGATCAGAGTGGCCGGGGGATTTCGACCATTCGGTAGGGATCTGTACAGCTGTCCTCACTCAGCTTGGGGGTTACAAGCTGGTTGGTTATGGTCTGTTACCCATGTGTGAGCAGAGTGGCCGGTGAGCCACCCGACGAACTTTTTTGACTTTGTAGGCTGGCCAGCCGCCAAAGCTGGAACTTTTATGTCTGGTTACGGACAAATAAAGCTGGATACAGATATAATAGTTCCAAGGCCTAATGAATGGATACGGAACATGGCTGGATATGGACCATCTGGACAGTAGAGGGATTACTGCATTGTATTGCATTTGTTAATTACAGGTTTTCTGTGGATATTTTCTGTCACAGTTCAGAGTTGAAATAAAAGCAGATTTTATTATACCTTGAAGGTAATTTTGGACCTGAAATTTTTACATTATTTCACAGAAAGAGGCACCAAAACAAACTAAGCATGCCTCAAATGGTAGGATGTCCTGCAGAAACTAAGACTGCTGAAGGGAGCAGCTAAGAGTGCCATTATATTACAGAAAATTTGTGTTAAAGGAGAACAGTAATATCTTCAAGCAGTAATATCTTAACCTGCCGCGTCCCTGCAGATTTTTTGCCAATGCTCCCCCCCTCCATCCAGGCAGATTTTCACTTTTTGGGGGATGGGGGTTGGGGGCTCAAACCTCTGCTTTTCATGAGAAACATTGGAAATTCACAAAGAAAGTGCTCACCTGAGCTTAGAAGTGCCTTGTACAGGTGACCTTCCCTACACCTGATACACTCTTCTCTGGAGCACTGCAGCTGCTCTCCTGATTTCTGTTGTAGGGGTAACTATTCCAGACCACTCAGAATAGGTACATATTAATTCATTTTGTACGAATTATATGTAGTACAAGAATATATTAGTTTTTACACAATAATAAAGGTGACATAACCGTTGTTTCATTCACTGAATGCATCAAAATTGCCACATTCCACTATTGACTCACAGTGACTGTTGTATCAACGTACATTCTAATTTTCATCTTACATTATACTTTTCCACAAACATTATACCATTTTCCACTTTATATAACTATTGTCAAATATTTGTACAGGCCTTACTATTATAGTGAGCATCATATATCACTAGCACACACAGTATTATATGTAGTACAAGAATATATTGGTTTTTACACAATAATATAGGTGACATAAGCAATGTTTCATTCACTGAATGCATCAAAATTGTCACATTCCACTATTGACTCGCAATGACTGTTGTTTCAACGTACATTCTAATTTTCATCATACATTATACTTTTCCACAAACATTATACCAGTTTCCACTTTATGTAACTATTGTCAAATATTTTTACAGTCATTACTATTATAGTGAGCATCATATATCACTAGCACACACAGTATTATATGTAGTACAAGAATATATTGGTTTTTACACAATAATATAGGCGACATAAGCATTGTTTCATTCACCGAATGCATCAGAATTGCCACATTCCACTATTGACTCACAATGACTGTTGTTTCAACATACATTCTAATTTTCATCTTACATTGTACTGTACTTTTCCACAAACATCATACCAGTTTCCACTTAACTATTGTCAAATATTTTTACAGGCCTTACTATTATAGTGAGCGTCATATATCGCTAGCATACACAGTATCAGTAATGTGCCAAGGTGTGGTATTTTCTGAAACATGGCTCGGTGCACAATCCTACGTTGCATCCCACACACTTGTACCTTGTGTCTTTTCTCTGACTGCTTTGTCTTACTTTAGACTGGCAGCATACGTGACAGTGGCGCAGGGGTCTAGGACGGTTTGGTTGAGGAGGAATGATGCTGGGAAGTGGTGTCCTGTGAGGCGTAGGGGGGTCTGGCCGGCAGTGGCAGGGTGGAGGCGGTGGTGGGGCCTGTCCTCTGCATATTTCTTGAGGATTTCCCAGGACAGCCTCCTCACAATCCCCTTGAAGATCTCGGAGGCACCCATAGTCAAGACGTGGAGGTATCGGGTGTTGAGAACTGTGATGTCGAGCAGGTGGAAAAGTAACTTCTTGTACCACTTCATCATAGTCCTGGCACACTCTGCGCTGGAAATTATGGAGTCAGACTGGTCAACCTGCCTCACGTTGACAATGTAGTCAATTACAGACTCCAGTTTCCAGACGTGGTGCCTTCTCTCGCAGCATTAATCCATGGAGTCGGTGCAGTGCATCAGGGGACAGTGTACCATCGACAGAAGGAAAACTTTCCTTTTGTGGTTCCATACAGTGGCGAGGGTGTTATTTGCTTTGGAAAAAAACACGTCATTCTTGTCTACAGTGATCCCTCATGTTTAGCGATTTAATTAGTCTGGCGAAACCATGGCTAAATGCGAAGTGTACTTTATATGGGAAAAATATCAATTAATCTGAGCCCATCCTCCAAGTCACCCTTTTGACCCCCGATTTCCTACTTTAAGTGCTGAAAATGAAACAGTGTATTAGCAATACATTATACAGATACAATACTGTATGGTCATATATCTGCTTACAAACGAGAAATGCCAAATGCTCGGCACTGTGAGAGATAAAAAAGCACCCAAGGTCACCAGATGTTCACAACAGTGATAACAATGGCGGTCTGGTGGCGGATGGGCAAGGTATTTTATGCCCCACATCACCAGACGCGTAAGCCAGTCGCTAAATGCGCAGGATTGGTACCTTTTCTAACCTATCGCTAAACACAAAAATCACTAACTTGAAACACGCTAAATGCGAGGGACCACTGTAGTTTCCTTCCTAGCTTGACCCTATGCTGCTGGTTTTTCTTGACGGTGCCACAGACTCCAGTGGTGTGAAGGTGGAGGTACTGAGCGAGAAGGGGGCTAGTGTACCAGTTGTCAAGGTACAGTTGGAGAAATTTCCACGCGGGACACTGTGTGGATGGCAGCAGCAGCGACAGACAGAAATGGTCTGGTAACAGTGCTGGGGGTGAAGCAGGGGGTGGGAGTTGCGGGGAAGGTGAGTGATGGGGGAGAGGAGGAGTGGAGGTGGGGGTAGGTGTGTGTTAAGGAGAGGTTAAGTAGCCATAAATTGTGTCAACAAACTCTGCATAGATAATCATTCCAATACGATTTTTCTATTAATAAAAAAGGGTAGTGATAACAATCTGCTAATGATGGCTCAGTATTTGATGGAATAAGTTCAATACCTAAGCGGGTTTCACCAATACGTAACTTTATCCTTTGCCTCCGACATTCTGTCCCCACATATCAGAAAGCTTTCTATTGTTGATCATGAATTTGCAAATATTTAGAATTAATTTCAGCTGCTTCTCATGGAAGTTGCTTATCAAAGATACTGTAACCTTCATTGCATCTTGTATTGAATATGGAATCTAACATCCTGTAATAGTCTATTTTATAGTTGTATAAGTCAGCTACTGTTATCTTAAGACCAAACACTGGCAGAATAAGGAAAATACATCCTTTTGACAGACGGCGTAACTTATTATCCTTTCATGGTCGTATAGGCACATACCCGGCTTACAGATGAATGAGCCTGGCCTCCATGCCAGACTATAAATATAAGCATACTCCAGTCAGCACTTTCTTAGGGCCAATCCCCTATATCTTAATAGGCCTATATAACTTTATGCGTATGTGCATGCGTGTGTGATTATATAAGTATTAAACGTGCATAATTTTGAGGTCTCTCTCTCTCTCTCTCTCTCTCTCTCTCTCTCTCTCTCTCTCACACACATACACACACACACACACACAGTAGATTACCTNTCTATATCTATAGAGGTATATATATCTGTGTGTGTGTGTGTGTGTGTGTGTGTATATATATGTATAAAACGTGCATAATTTTGAGCTCTCTCTCTCTCTCTCTCTCTCTCTCTCTCTCACACACATACACACACACACACACACAGTAGATTACCTTACATACAGTCATATTGGTAACCTCTCGGTTGCCAGGAATAAGATACAATCACTCTGATTTTCAAAGTGAATATGGACATAATGTCACTATTAAAGATGGTGATATATTTGACAAAATACACATGACTCCCACACAAAATCACCAGCACTATGTAAGACTTGCATTGCTAAAATTGTGTTTGCACCTAACATTTTACGAAATTTTCATAATGTAATATCTACAAATGTGCTAGCAGTAGCGGTTGCCCCATCCACATAATTTTTCAAACCAGCCTCCACACACACACACACACACACACACACACACACACACACACACACACACACACACACCGCTCGCTGGCGCAGTGGTAGCGTTCTCGCTTGTGATCTGGAAGACGGGAGTTCGCGCCTCGCTCAGGTTGCGAAAAGTTTCACTGACGAAGTGGGTGGTTACTGTCCCCCTCGAGGAAGGGGATGGGTGTGTGCATGTGTGAAGGTCACAGCCTTGCCCATAGATCGGAATATATGAGCTCTCAGCTCCCTTTCGGGAGGATAAAAGCTGACGATCACTACCATCAAGTGATCCTGACCGACCCGGTGAGTTACACACACACACACACACACACACACACACACACACACACACATGCCTGAAAATGAGACAGCGAACCAGGATATCGAGAATTTGAAACAAGAAAATATTGAATTAAGGAGAAAACTAGAAGAGAGCAGTAACAAAACAGAGAAGGTAAGTAGTGTGTTAGAAGAGCAAAGGCAAAGTGGGCACATGTGGAAGAACAGAAAGAAGTGGTCAGTTTAAGGGAAATTATTCAGGAAGAAAGGGAAATGAACAAGAAAAATATGGAAGAAAATGTAGTGAAAATATTGAAGAAAAAAGAGAAAATAGTGAGAGAAACAGTAGAAAGGAACAGATGTGTGATAATATTTGGAAACAGGGAGGAGGAAGAAAAAGTTAGGTCTGTGAGACTCGAGAGAGACTCAAATCAGGTGAGGCAAATATTGGACAAGATCGATCCCGAAGGAAACAAGTGGGAAAAAGAAATTGAGGAAGTAAGGAGGATAGGGCCATATAAGAAAGGGGAAGCAAGAACAATTAGATAGAATTAAGATGTCTTCAGAAGGTGTAGTAAATGACATACTTAAGGTGACCTGGAAACTGAGTAAAGAGGCAGGGATGGAAAATATTATAGTAAGAAAAGACTTGAATGAAGAAGAAAGAGAAGTTTTAAAATCTTTGAAGGACCAAGTAAAGGAAAAAAATGACAGGAGGACAGAGGAAGAATGTAAAACTTTTTTTTGGAGAGTGATGGATATGAAAGCAAGGAAGTGGTATGTGAAGAACTAGATGTGAAGGAAACAAAGGGGATGGATATGAATATGAAAAAGAGAAGAACGAGTAAAGATAAAAACAGTGCAGCAAATCTGAGCATCATGTACAGTAATGTTGATGGGTTAATATCTAAGAAAGGGGAAATTGGAGACTACTTAAATGAAAATAAACCTGAAATTGTTTGCTTAGTAGAGACTGAATTGCCCCGAGATGGCAGTACAAAATTATTTGGCTGGAACAATTATAAGATTTGGAGGAAGGACAGAGAAGGTAAATTTGGGGGAGGTATAGTGATATTAACCCGTAATGATCTAAGAGTAAAGAATATAGAAATTGAAAATACCAAGGCTGACCTTTTGGGAGTTGTAATTGAGGACAGTTATGGAGAAAAAATGGATGTTATAGTTTTTTATATTCCCCCCCAAAACTAGGGCATGGACAAAGGAAGATTATGAACAGTTAATAAGAGAATCCATTATTAGGCTAAAAATGTTAATTGAACAAAGAAATAGAATAATGGGAGATTTTAACTGTAGAGAAGTTGATTGGGAAAGTGTGGATGCTGGGAACAATGAGGAATCATGGGGAAATAAATTAATGGAATTGATGATGGAAAACATGTTAACTCATTTGATCAAAGAAAACACAAGAATTAGGGGTGATGATGAACCATCCAGGCTCGACCTAGTATTCACAAAGGACCCAAATGATGTGAGAAACATAACCTACCATTGCCCCTTTGGTAAAAGTGATCATCTGGTAATTGAGATGGACATGGTAAGAGTGAGGGAAGGAGAAAGAGATGAAAAACACAGAGAAAATAGATACAATTATGGGAAGGCAGACTTTGCTTCCTTGACTTTTTCCAAAATGTAGAATGGAGTAAAATGAATATGATTACAGATGTTGATGAGAAATATGAGTTTTTGATAGAAGTATATAAAACAGGAGCTACTAAGTATGTCCCAAAATTTTCTGCAGCTATGGAAAGGAAGAAAGAATGGTTTAACAACAGATGTAGGATGGCACAAGAGGCAAGAAAAATAGCATGGAATAAAGTGAGAAGAAGGTATAATGAAAGGGCTTGGGAGGAGTACAAGCAGGTTAGAAATGAATGTGTAAGGGTACGGAGAGAAGAGGAAAGGAAATACGAAAAAGATATTGTATCTAACTGTAAAAAAGACCCGAAACTATTTTATAGGTTTGTAAATGGCAAAATGAAAGTTAAGGACAGTATAATACGACTGAGGGATGGAGATGAAACATACAAAAGAGAGGAACACTTGTGTGAAATAATGAACAACAAGCTGCAGTCAGTTTATGTATTGGAAGACGAATTTAGGGAGCCTGAAATGGAACCCAGGCTGACGAGAATGGCTGAAATTACAGTTGACATGAATAAGGTGCTACACCTGATGAAAGATTTGGATGTGAGAAAAGCAATGGGACCAGATGGTGTGGCTGGATGGATCCTGAAGGAATGTGCCGACCAGTTAGTGTGGCCAGTTTATGTCATCATCAAGACCTCGCTTGAAAATGGACAGTTACCTAAAGATTGGAAAAGAGCAAGTATTGTGCCAATCTTTAAGGGAAGAGATAGGGAGGATCCACTTAATTATAGACCTGTGTCACTTACTAGTATTGTTTGTAAAATCTGTGAGAAAGTTATTAGAAAAAGATGGATAAAGTATTTAGAAGCAAATGAAGTGATAACACCAAGACAGTTTGGTTTTAGGGAAGGAAGATCATGTGTTACTGACCTATTAAGTTTCTACAGTAGGGTAACAGATGTCGTACAGGAGAGAGAGGGATGGGCGGACTGTGTCTGTCCGGATCTTAAGAAAGCATTTGACAGGTTGCCCTATAGGAGACTATTGTGGAAGTTGAGGACCTTTGGAGGGGTGTATGGGAACTATTAAAGTGGATGGGAGATTATTTGATAGGAAGGCAGATGAGAACAGTAAAAAGAGACAAGGTTTCACAATGGAGAAATGTGACTAGTGGAGTACCCCAGGGCTCTGTCCTGGCCCCAATAATGTTGCTGATTTATGTAAATGACTTGCCAGAGGGTTTGAATAGTTACATGAGTATGTTTGCAGATGATGCTAAAATTATGAAACATATTAAATGTATTGATAGTTGTAAAGAACTGCAAGAGGACTTGGACAAACTACACAGCTGGAGCCAGACTTGGAAAATGGACTTTAATGCCAAGAAGTGTCATGTATTAGAAATGGGTATAAGTGAAAGAAGACCACACTGGACATATAAAATGGGCAATGAGATGATTAGTAAAAGAAAGGATGAGAAAGACGTGGGAGTGATTATTCGGGATGACTTGTCACCAGAAAAGCATATAAACAAAATTATTGGGGGAACTTATGGATTACTGACCAACATGAGAGTGGCTTTTAATTATATGGATGAGGAAATGTTGAGGGAGTTGATAGTGACCATGATAAGACCAAGACTAGAGTATCCGGCGGTGGTATGGTCACCTCATTTCGTTTCGTTTCGTTTTTGAAGGCTCCAACATGCTTGCAAGCGTCGGCCTTGGTCACCTAATGGCGGCTCTCCATGCTGCTCAATCCCTGGCAGCCTCCCTGTTCAGTCCCTTAACCCTTAAGTCACACTTAATGACCTCGTCCCATGTCTTTCTCGGTCTACCCCTCCCAACCCCTCCCCCAATATTAACACCTCTCACCCTCTGTACCCAATTATCATCCCCCATCCTCTCCACATGTCCAAACCACCTCAGCCTACCTCTCCTCATCACAACACCAATACACTCCAGTCCCATCCTACCTCTCAACTCTTCCATCGTAAACCCAGCCCCCCCAGGCCTTGCACGCAGGGACGCACTGCACATCCACCTAATCATCGTCATTTCTGTACGTTTAAACCTGCGAATATCCTCTTCCTTCACTGCCCAGGTCTCACTACCAAACAGCATCACACTCCTAACACATGCTACATACAGAGACCCCTTAGCACATAAGGAGAGTCCTCTCTGTTGGAACTAGACAACCACGCTCACCGGTTTCACGACGTGAACTCCCAAGGCTCCCAGTAGCAAACCACAGGAACCCTCCGATGACGTCATCACTCGTGACTTAGATGTGTGCCTGCGCACACACACTAACACTCTCGTCCTCTCTTCTAAATTTGACAGAAGATTCCAAGGACGAAGCTGGATGGTCTATTTGCGTCTGATGCACACTATGTATCCAATACATAGAATTTTGTTTAATTACTATCAAGACCCAGTCTATGACCACATACAGATATGTGATGTGTCTTAAAGTATTCTAAACTTTCTAGTCTCGGCTGACTGCTGCACGCAGTCGCTCGGTCGAAGCACCTTTCTTGGTGAGACAATCAGCCAGCTGTTGTGATGTATCCACCCAGGATACCTCATCCATCTCCCCCCGCTCCAACATGTCCCGCAACACAGCAATATCAATGCGCAATCTCCTGTCTTCTACGCTCTTACAGGAGTAAAGGGCGTCCACCAGACTCTTGTTGTCGACGAAACACTTTATTTTGATCTTTCCACATCCAGAAACCTCATGCAATATGTTGGAGAGATATACAGCAGTTTCAGCACATTCAAGCAGCGCCAACGCCTCAGCAGATAAGGTAGATTTGACGACCCTCCTGATCTTCCTTGTCTGCCAAAATATAGGACATCTTGCCTCACTAGCATCTCGTAGGAAGATCACAAAACTTCCCTGAGATCCATTGCCTACAAGGTTGGCAAATGAGGCATCCGAAAAGCACTCTATATGACAGTCCTCGATCGGCCCCATTCTTGGAATGTATAGCTTCATGTTGTCAGTCTTTACCCTTGAGATCACCTTATTGAGTCTAAGCAAATCCGCTACAGTAGCTCGGTTGCTATTCACGCTCAACTCACACACATCAAAGGCAATATCTGGCCGAGTGTAGGTGGCAATCCAACTGAGTTGTCCAATTAATGCTCGGTACTCCTTTTTCTCAGACTCGGACAGCTCCCCTGATTTTACTGCTGCACGATGTTTACTCAGCGTGACTGGTTTCAAGGATGAAGCATACTGGAATTGGTCGAGCGTTATGCTGCCATCGATGTTGGAGATGACATTGAGACCAACGTATTTGAAGGCTTTTGATTCTGAACTGCCGATGAGGAATATTTGACTCAAACGGTTTATCACTTGCTGTTCAAACTCATGTGTACCAGCCCAAAGGAAGTCGTCGACGTAGATGCATACAATGCCTTCGACTTTGCCACCATTGCTCCAAGAGAACAGCGCTGAATCCAGTGATGATACTTTAGCTCCGAGACTCAACAACTGATCTTTTACGCGCAGATACCAATGCCTAGCAGCATCACAAAGGCCGTAAACAGTTTTCTTTAGTCTCCATAACTTACCATTTGCATATTCAGGCGGAGGACGTAAATGAACAACTCTCTCAATGTCGTTACCTTGCAAGTAGGCAGCTTTCACATCCATAGTGTGGCAATGCCACTGGTTGGTGGAGGCCAAAGAAAGTGCCAAACGCACTGCTTCCTTTGAACAAGTAGGCGAGTCTTTTCGGAGATCCACTGTGTCTTCCTCAAATCCTCTGGCGACTAAGCGGGCCTTAACAATAGGCTTTCCATTTTTCAGTTTTTCTGTCACAACCCATCGAACCGTTATGGCACCTTGCCCAACATCATCTACTTCCTCATACACATCATTATTCTGCCAATTTGTAATTTCATTTTCCTTAGCACATAATACGGCTTCAGAGTTGAAAAGAACAAGCAATTCTGTGTCATCATCAACCACTTCCCATTCGCTAAGATCATTCTCCAAATCTATCCAATCAATGCTGCCATCAGAGTCCCTCTTCAAATTATAGCAGTGTTTGTACTTTCCAGTGGCTTTACCTGCCCGACTTATAATCCTTCCAGACACCAACTCTCCACTTTCTGAATGTATTCCCTTTATACGTTGACCAACAGAAACTTTGGGAAGCTGATTAATCGGAACAGAAACTGTGGGAGGCTCATCGACTGGGACCACACCATCATCCGACTCGTCATCTGGTGGATAGTCATTCAACACTTGCGTAGGATCGTCATTAGGCTTCTCCTGGACAACATTTTTCTTCTCATCACTGCTGACATCACTTTCGACTGTAGTATCTTGCTCTGGCGCTCGGGCTAGACGACATACGTGCACTCGCACGTATACACCGCCGTGTCTCACCAGAATTTGTTTCCCATCTCTGCCTATTACAATTCCAGGACCGTGCCACTCATGACTGTCATTTCTTTTGTAGAAGACTTCATCTCCATTCTGGATGTCGTTTAGGTCACTCAAACGTACGTTGTGCCGCAGAGCCCTAGCCAAGCGTTCATCTGATTCGGTCTTCATAAACTCTTGTCTAGCTAAATGAAGAGCATTCAAGTTGTCTCTCACAATTTTCGATGGTGATGAAGGTTCCAAGGCTGGAGGATCATTTGCGTACACATTAGGCAGACTAGGGTTTTGACCAAAAACAAGTTGGTTAGGAGAAAAGCCTGAGTAGTTGGTAAGAGCATTTCTTGCCATTACTGCCTATGCCAAGGCCACATCCAATTCACACTGGCTATCAGCCATTACCTTCCTAACAATGTCACCAATGACTGCATTTTGACGCTCACAGACTCCGTTGCTCCAAGGACTCTCTGCAGACGTTGTCATGATCTTGATATTGAAGGCCTCTCCCAATGCTCGCATTTCCGCATTATTGAATTCACAGCCATTGTCTGTAAGAATTTTTCTAGGTGTGTCAAACACAACAATCCAACTCCGAAATATTCCTTTGATAATGGTGGGCGCACACTTATCTGCGATTACTATCGCATTACAATACCTGGTCGCCAAATCAACAAGGACTAAGAAATAATGCCTTCCCCAAGCTTTTAAATCCATGGCTATGGCTTCGTTAAACTTAGACGCCATGGGCAAACTGACTACGGGTCGGGGCTTGGCTTTCTTAAATCTGCAACAGACTGTACAAGCATCAGATACAGCCTTGANCGCAGAGCCCTAGCCAAGCGTTCATCTGATTCGGTCTTCATAAACTCTTGTCTAGCTAAATGAAGAGCGTTCAAGTTGTCTCTCACAATTTTCGATGGTGATGAAGGTTCCAAGGCTGGAGGATCATTTGCGTACACATTAGGCAGACTAGGGTTTTGACCAAAAACAAGTTGGTTAGGAGAAAAGCCTGAGTAGTTGGTAAGAGCATTTCTTGCCATTACTGCCCATGCCAAGGCCACATCCAATTCACACTGGCTATCAGCCATTACCTTCCTAACAATGTCACCAATGACTGCATTTTGACGCTCACAGACTCCGTTGCTCCAAGGACTCTCTGCAGACGTTGTCATGATCTTGATATTGAAGGCCTCTCCCAATGCTCGCATTTCCGCATTATTGAATTCACAGCCATTGTCTGTAAGAATTTTTCTAGGTGTGCCAAACACAACAATCCAACTCCGAAATATTCCTTTGATAATGGTGGGCGCACACTTATCTGCGATTACTATCGCATTACAATACCTGGTCGCCAAATCAACAAGGACTAAGAAATAATGCTTTCCCCAAGCTTTTAAATCCATTGCTATGGCTTCATTAAACTTAGACGCCATGGGCAAACTGACTACGGGTCGGAGCTTGGCTTTCTTAAATCTGCAACAGACTATACAAGCATCAGATACAGCCTTGACAGCCTGTTCCAGTTTTGAACTTTTAATTCCCGCATCTGTGATCAGTTTAATTAGTTTTGCCGATGTAGGGTGTCCAAATTGCCTGTGAAGCTTCAAAGCGGTTTTTTCTACGTCACCCCCACGAGTTGCCAACATGATTGTTTCACAAAATTTACGATCTAGTCATAAGGAAATTGGAAGTAAGTAATGGCCTGAAGATGAGGACTTTAAATCAATGATAGTTCCGCAAATTTTGACCTGGTCAGTTCCAAGGTTAATCACCATTTTTGCTTTTTTCATGGAACGTCTACTCAACAGCAAGGGAATATTGCAGTCCACAACATCAGTCACGATGGTAGCACGCATGTTTCCAACGTAGCAGGGCAGAGTAACACGTTTGAGGGAAGAAACTGTGACACCATCAGCAAAGGTAAACATTGAGGATGACGCTTCTTCTCTTACAGCATCACGTTCATAATCAGTGAGCTCACTTAGATAGCAGTTGATCCATTCAACTCCACATACAGTTGCAGAACACCCTGTGTCTAAAAGAGCACATCCCTTAGATTCTTCTACTAGAGTCTGTGACTTACCTCTACTAGCGGCATCATCAGCATAGCCCATAAACATCGACAGATGCACTGTTTCAGAATTCTCTTCTCGGCTGCCGTCATTTTCGTATGCATCAGGACAATCACGTGCCCAATGAAATCTAGAATCACATACGAAACACTTCGATACCTTTCCGTCAGGCCCAAGTGGGTTCTGCCTCCTGCCGGTGGATGAGCGTTGGGGAATTCTAGCAGATACAGTTGAAAATCGGCCACTACCCCGACGTCGATCACGTTTTGCACCACCCCGCAACATTCTCCGTCCTCGTCGAGTACCTCTAGCAAAAAGCGTTTCGTCACCCTCAACTTGGTCACTCCAAAATACTGGTTCGTCTTTCACCTCCCTGGCAGACACCGATGCCTCGTTCTGTCTGCCAATTTCACCAGCAAAAATACGATTCAGGGCAGATTTCATATTTTCGTATGTCACCTCAGTTATCGCGGACATCACTAATTGTCGTTCACTGTCTGAAAGTTTGCATGCAGCTAAGAGCATAAAAGCCATCACAGAATTTGGCAGTTCCATGCCCTGCTTGGTAAATTTAAAGTAAACATGCTCAAATTCTGTCACGAACTCCCGAATGTTCATATCACTGGCTCTTCTAAAGTTATACAGCTCAAAAAACGCTGCAAACTGTCGACGTCCTTTGTCCACGAGAAACAAACCGTCTAATTTTTTCAGCAGGGTCTGAACACCATCCTTCTGCTTCAGAACATCTGTTTCAATCTGCGAAGACGCCACCCTCGCTCTCCCAGACAATGACAGATGTATAGCTAACGCTTGTTTTTCTGCCGCTAGGTCCGTCAGTTTGCACCAAATGCCAATATCCTTTTTCCAGCTCTCATATGTGGAATCATTTTCCAGTTTTGGAGGCCACTTGGTCGAACACGACGCCATTCTCGAACTAGGCTCTGCTACCAGTGTTGGAACTAGACAACCACGCTCACCGGCTTCACGACGTGAACTCCCAAGGCTCCCAGTAGCAAACCACAGGAACCCTCCGATGACGTCATCACTCGTGACTTAGATGTGTGCGTGCGCACACACACTAACACTCTCAATGTCAGGAGAGGCAACAGCTCCCTTCTTCCAACCACTTCTCACCCTAGCAACCGCGCTAACTCCAGCCCCACCTCTGACACATAACATGTCTCCCAAATAACAAAGCTCCTCCACACACACAAGAGACTCACCTGCAAGTTCAACTCTCTCACGCCTAACAATCTCCACCTGCTCTCCCCGACACGCCGCACACATGAAATCAGCATCATCTCGCAGTCTACCTTTAATACCACTACATCTCTTGTGCACCCATTTATCACAAACACTGAACAAGATGGAATTACTTCCCACACCCTTGTGGCAAACTGCACATGGCATATTGATAAACTAGAGAGGGTTCAACGGATGGCAACGAAGATGATATCACGTTTAAGGGAACTCACCTACGAGGAGAGATTGGAAAAACTGAAGTTACCAACACTGCGCGAGATAAGGGAAAGAGGTGACTCGATCACAATATTTAGAAATGTAAGAGAATTGGAAAGGGTGGATAGAGAGGATCTTTTTGTGTTGGATGATGGAAGAACAAGAGGTCATGGCTTCAAGTTGAGGAAAAGTAGATGTCTTAATAATCTCAAAAGGTTCAGTTTCCCGAACAGAAGCATAAGTATTTGGAATGACTTAGACGAAGAGGTGGCGCAGGCGAAAAACATTCATGTATTTAAAACTAGATTAGATGAATGTAGATATGGAGACAGGACAACACGAGCTTAGCTCAATTCCTGTATACTTCAAATAGGTAAATGCAAATAGGTAAATACACACACACACCAACTGGCTCACTTGTAAAGCTTTCGCCTGCCATCTAGTAGGACGGGGGTTCGCACCAGATTGGGTGTGAAAAGTTTCACTAATGAAGTGGAAAGTTACTGTTCCTTTTGAGGGAGGGAATGGCTGTGTGTGTGTGTGAAGGTCACAGCCTTGCCCTAGATCAGACTATATGAGCTCTCAGCTCTTTTCCCAGAGGGTAATGAACTGACAATCACACCAATCGCATTATCCTGACCAACCAAGTGAATTACACACACTCACCCAAACGCATTAAATTTTGGCAGGCAGTTCTCCTCCTCTCCGCCTACTCCTTCCACACGCACTAAGAGATAATATAACGTACTTATTGTCCCATACAACTCACAGTTGAGGAGAATATAGCTGACTAATAATTCTTTCTGGGAATTAGGTCGAAGGAAGGACTTATTTGTTCCATGAAATTTAAACAAAAAGAGTTTCTCCACCCAACTATTCTGTTCTACTGAGTTTCTGATAAACTTCATGCATCAGTTTAGTACTACACATTCTAATATTTGTTTGGATAATCAGATATTATTAACTGAACCAAAAGCATGAAACGTCACTTATATAATGTGTCAGTACCAATGACTACTTTGGGTTAGCACTCGGTTGGCAATGCTCTTGTAAACCAGTGCTTTCCAAACTGGGGAATGTTCCTCCCTTTGAAGTGTGTGATGTAGATTGAGGGATGACCTGAAGCCATCTTCCAAAAGTTGCTATTGCTGTATGGTGCAGAAGCCTGGGCATTGAGGAAGAATGAAGAGAAACAGCTGGAGAGGACAGAGATGAGAATGACTGATGGGAGTGTCACTGAGAAAGAGGAGGAGGAATGATGACATCAGAGCAGAGGCAGGACTTGTGTCACTTGTGAAGGCAAGAGAGGCACGTTTGAGGTGGTATAGACATGTGACCAGGATGGAGGAAGTTGATCCTGTGAAGGTTGCATGGAGGAGTCAGGTGGAAGGGAGAAGAAGAGGGGAAGACAAAGGAGAGAGATGGAATTGAGAAAGAAATGAGGCAGTTAGGCCTGGAGGAAGAGGATGCAGCGGACAGAAGTTACTGGCGACAACATGTAAGATACTCCTATACTGTATATATATATATATATGTATATATATATATATTATGTATGTACTGTATATATATTTATATATTAGTCACAGGCTATGAATGCATCTCAGACTCTGGCGAGTCAAATGGTGATACTTGAATCCATCTCATTCAGCTGCTGTCTACTGACCATCAAGTCACGGCCCTCCCTACAAGTTGGTGAAGCTATTATAATACCCTGGAAATATAAGAGAACTTGCCATATAAATAAACAAAATACTGTAGGAATATGCACTTACACTCATAAATGGCTAGAATGTGCATATTCATATGCACATATGCAAATGCATGATTATCCTAAGCCTACTTATGAGTCTCTGTGAGATAAACTGAGAGAGTTAGACAGTGAGAGATCCAGTATTATACACTGCACAACACTCACACACACAGATGCTATTGATTGACCTGAAAAGGTATGGGTCTGGTTTATGCTTAAATTAATTTGTGACAAGCAGCCAGCATGTGCTTAGGATTGGGAAATATATCAGATTCACATTTACAGCTAACAAAGATGCAGTTGTCTTAAAATCTGACATACTTTAATGCCTTTGGGGGTAAATTTACTAATGGTTGACTGAAACAACAAAGAAATGGAATAATATGTATATACCTTACTTTCCATACACTATGTATCTATGTTACAATTAAAAATGTATCAACAACTTTTCTGAGAAGTATCTGAGGTAAACGTCTGATATTAGTCTATGTGTTACAATAGGGATGTTATAGATACCGAAGGGGGACGAATTATTATACTGTATAAGGTTACATGTTGGTGATGTCTGTGGGTTTAAATCAGCCTTGCATGATCACTGAACTGACCATTTTTCATCATGTCGTGAACCATCACTTTACAGCCTTGTGTGTTCCTCTGTCATAAAAACATTCATTTAAAATCAGAGCAAATTATGTTACAAGATTAAATGGGTACTAAGCCTCTCCCCAGCACTCTGTAACCCCCACTCCCCTCCCTCCCAACACACAACTACTCCCACTACCCCCCCCATCCTTCACATCCCACCCCTCCCACCACACAGTTGCTCCCACAATCCTCCCAATCCCTCACCTACTCCGCACGTCCCACCCCTCCTTTACCCCGAACATTGTTACCAGATCAAATTATTTGCCACTCCTGCTGCCTTCTACGTGGTGTCCCACTTGGAAATTTCTCTAACTGTACAAGACGCGACCACAATGAAGATACCCCTCAGTCGTGGTCTTCACCATGGCTCCTGAGAGTCCAATATGCCGATCTTCTGTTATGTCTGTTTGTGCACCGGTGTACAAGAATGTCTTGTACATAGTCTCACAGTCACACATAACGAAGATCTTGAACCCAAAACGGTGTCTCTTGCTGGGTATGTAGTGCTGGAAAATAATACCTCTTCACAACACGAGACTCTAGTCTATGACCAGGTCTCTGTAAGGATAGAAGGATGAATGGAATTTTTCCTGCAGGTGATCAAAAACCATCTTTATTCTTCTCATTCGAGCAGTGTTATTAGCATTAGCAGGGTCGTTTGGATCATAAAAGTGGAGGGGTCTCAGAATTTACTGAAATCTATTCCAACCAATTACCTTCCCAAAGAAAGGTGTATTTATCATAGGGTCTGTAGACCAATATGCAGGAATTTATCTTTTTCTGAGAATACCCATCAAGAGAACCAGGGCAAAAAATATGGACATCTCACCTAGGGTTACTTGGTAGTTACGTTTCTGGGAGCGCCTGCTTGTCATACCTTCACGCTCGCTTTGCTGGTGCTGGCTGCTAGCGTACATGTTTGTTTGTTCCACTGTCTGCTCCACAAACTCCTCACTGAAGTATTGATGGAAGAAATCCACTTTGGTGGAGCCCGAATGGAAGCCAGGTGCGGTACAGCCAAACTGTCACTCCTCTGTGATCTGGTAAATGATGGGAGTGAAATCACTCCCATCTTCCCAGTCCCACGACACACCACCGTTTCCAGCCTCGTCACCTTCGTCAGGGTGGGGAGGAGAGGGTGGTGGAGGAGGTTGAGGAGGTGGAGAGCAGTGCCCTTCCCCCACTCATGCTCCTCTTTCCTCTCCCTTTTCCCTTCCCCCACTCATGCTCCTCTTTCCTCTCCCTTTTCCCTTCCCCTTTCCCTCCCCAATCCTTCCTCTCCCCACATCATGGGGCTGTGGGGAGGAAGCACGGGAAATTTATGGGGCGAAAGAGGTGCTGGGGAGCTGCTGCTCCCCACCTGCCCACTCCCTAGGTGCACCACCTGCTCGCCTGGGAGCTGGCTCTCCACACCCACCACCACCTCCACCACTACCACTTTCTCTTCCACTCACGCCTGCCCCAAAGAAAGCAATTGTTTCATATCTTCTCCTTTTCGCCACCCCTTCAGCTCCCCGCGGCAAAATCCTCTCCCTCCCTAGCCATGAAGAAACCCGACTGCTCCTTCCTCATCCTCGTTAGACCCTTCGTCTAGGGGCTGGAGAGAGGTGCGTGCACGTGGTTGGGGTCCAGGCTGGCCTTCCCAACCTTTGCAGTATGTGACATACAGCACCTTCCTTGGCGACGGTACCTCCTCATCACTGCTGCTCGTTTGTTCCTCCGGCAACACGTAATCCTTGTCCTCCAGATCGTCATCGACTGGGGAATCGCTGTCACCTATGAAGGCATCAAGGGCGGCTTGAATTTTGTCGTCGGAGAGACCTCGGCGTGCCATGTCTTTACTGGGTGAGTGACAGAGACAATGGCATGTGGGGGTCATGCGGGATTGGGGAGTGTACTCGCCTGGCAGCGGGTAGCGGAAGGTCTCCCGTGTATGCCTACCAAAAATCACCCGTGAAACTTGAAAAATGTGCAAATGACAGACGTCACTATTGCAAAACGTACTGATACATTGACTGGTGTCAGCGTGAAAAAAAGTTGCAACATATCCATATGTTAGCGGGACATGGCAGGTTAAGCATTCATAAAGTAAGGAACACCTACCATGTTGATACTATAGCTTACATGTATCTGTCATTACATACTACAGACTCTACCTTTTTTAGAGAAAATTGCTTTAAAAGAAGGTTATGTTTTGGTTGATTGCTTGAATAATTTTCATCATCATCATCATCATCATCATCATCATCATCATCATCATCCAGTCCTGTGTTGCCCCATGAGAAGTGTAGGAGCCTGGGGCTAGGCAAGTTGGTCCTGACATTTATGATGAGAGTGACTGGCCTCACTCAGCCCTGAGTGGCATTACATGAGCAATAAACCCCAACCATCCCTTGGATATAAACCTGCACAGACTGTATCCAGTTGGAGTGCCTTAATTACCCACTAAACCACCAGGTGCCATAATTTGGTTACACGGTTACCACTCAGCACAGTAAATGGTTTCCAGGGTTATAGGAAACCATTTGGCTTGTCACTCAGTGTAGAGACCATAAGGCAGCACTGCATTGAGTGGGCTCCCCAGTCTACCACAAAGGATTAATTTTCATTTCATTTATTATCATAATTAGGGCTTCAAAATAGTACAATATCAAGTATAGTATATCTGAAGTTGTGATGTACAGCACTTCTTTTTTTTTGTAAAAAATATTTCAAGTTACACGAAGCAAGTTAAAGCAGTAAGAACTAATTTACCAAGATAAATGTTTTTGGTAGTTTTCTCAACCCTGTCTCATCAGTGGTGCATGGTTTGGCAAGAATAACAACAAAGGAGAAAGGTACAACATGGTAGTAGTAGTAGTAGTAGTAGTAGCTGTTCCCTAGGCAGTCTGGCCGAATAGCCCCGAGTCCCAAAGGAAGGGCCATGGCTGAGACCGGGCTTTCCCACAGAGCTTTCAAGGAGTGTATAGTGTGTTGTTGGTGTAGGTGATTGTGTGCAGTGCAGTCTTCCATGATGTGCTTAATAGTATGGGGTGTTGTGTTACATCCTGGACAGGCATCAGCGATGGAGTCATCCAGCCTCTTCTGATAACTTAAGAGAGCTGGATGATGCCCACATCTCAGCCTGCCCAGGTGGACCTTGTCCTCACGGGGGGGATAGTGTTCAGAAGGATGGATATCAGGAGGCCGTGCATGTAGCTGTGTGTTGTCTTTGAGTGACTGAATGGAACGCCGAGTGATTTGAGTATGAATATGCTTCTGGAAGCTGGTCTGAAGTGGGCTGGGGGGAAGAGGTGATAGTATTTGTGTATGATATCGTGTGCTGGGTGTTGTTTTGATGTTCCTTGGTGTGTGTGTGGATGTGCTGCCATGTAGTGTAGTGGATGTTGTGGGTTTGTGGAGGCTGCAGCGAGAATTTGGGTGCCTCTCTTGTCTAGATGATCCTTGACTTTGAGGACTTTGGTTTCTTGGTGTAGGTGGTCTGTAGGTGTAGTAGCTGTGCAGTCTGTGATTATTTTTAGGGCCTAGTTTTGTATGGTCTGAAGAGTGTTATAGTGTGTTTTCGTGAGGTTAGGAGTCCAAGCAGGGCTTGCAAAATTCATCACTGAACGTATATATTGTTTGTATACTGTGGCGGTGGTTTCTTTTAGTGTCCAAATGTTGTATGGACAAATAACTTCAACCCTGAAGCTCCAGGACTTGTCATTCATGACCCTAACCTAACCTAACCTAAATCAGAAAACCACCTACCTACCTCCCTACCGGACATGCATAGCACTTATTTAAGTCCCTTTTCACATAAATAATGCACACAGTGCTTGAATTAACTGAATTTTAACCAAAAAATTATGATTTAGAGATGAGTAAGGCATAGGTGCTCACAACTTGCCAGCAAGTGTAAGTAAGTATAAGACATGGAAATCACTATGAAAAATCACCCTTTCTCACACCATATGCATTAAATAATGGACACAAAGCATGAATTCATTGAATTTTAACCCAAAAATGATGATTTTGAGGTAAATAAGGCATAGATGTTCATGAGTTGGCAGCTTAGTGTAAATAAGTATCGGACATGGCAATCACTATGAAAATCATCATTTCTCACATCTTATGCACTAAAATATGGGATACAAAGCATCAAATAAATAAATTGTTACCAGAAAAAGAGTTAGGTATGGCAAAGGTGTTCACTGTTCACCAACAGCAATAGTCATTCTTGACAATAACCTAACCTAACCTAAATCAGAAAACCACCTACCTACCTCCCTGCCGGACATGCGTAGCACTTAATTAAAACCCCATTCACATAAATAATTGGCACAAAGCATGAATTAATTGAATTTTAACCCAAAAATGATGAATTTGAGGTGAGTAAGGCAGGGGTGTTCACGAGTTGGCAGGTTAGTGTAAGTAAGTATCGGACTTGGCTATCACTATGAAAATCATCATTTCTCATATCTTATGTAATAAAATATGGGATACAAAGCATCAAATAAATAAATTGTTACCAGAAAAAGAGTTAGGTATGGCAAAGGTGTTCACTGTTCACCAACAGCTCCGGTCATTCTTGACCCTAACCTAACATAACCTAAATCAGAAAACCACCTGCCTACCTCCCTCCTGAACATGCATGGCACTTAAGACCCCATTCGCATAAATAATTGGCAGAAAGCATGAATTAACCAAATTTTAACTCAAAAATGATGAATTTGAGGTGAGTAAGGTAGTTCACGAGTTGGCAGCTTAGTGTAAGTAAGTATCGGATATGGCTATCACTATGAAAATCATCATTTCTCATATCTTATGCACTAAAATATGAGATACAAAGCATCAAATAAATAAATTGTTACCAGAAAAAGAGTTAGGTATGGCAAAGGTGTTCACTGTTGACCAACAGCACCGGTCATTCTTGACCCTAACCTAACCTAACCTAAATCAGAAAACCACCTACCTACCTCCCTCCTGGATATGCATAGCACTTAAGACCCCATTCACATAAATAATTGGCACAAAGCATGAATTAATCGAATTTTAACCCAAAAATGATGGATTTGAGGTGAGTAAGGCAGGGGTGTTCACGAGTTGGCAGCTTAGTGTAAGTAAGTATCGGACATGGCTATCACTATGAAAATCATCATTTCTCTTACCTTATGCACTAAAATATGGGTTGCAAAGCATCAAATAAATAAATTGTTACCAGAAAAAGAGTTAGGTATGGCAAAGGTGTTCACTGTTCACCTACAGCACTGGTCTTTCTTGACCCTAACCTAACCTAAATAAAAAACCACCTACCTACCTCCCTCCTGGACATGCATAGCACTTAATTAAGACCCCATTCACATAAATAATTGACACAAAGCATGAATTGATCGAATTTTAACCCAAAAATTATGATTTTGAGGTGAGTAAGGCAGACATGATTATTACTGAGAAAATCACCTTTTCACAGCCTATGCACTCAAATATGGGACACAAAGCATGAAGTAAATAAAATGTAACCAGAAAAATTATGATTTAGAGGTGTGTGGGGTAAAAATTTTCACCAGTTGACTAGATAGTGAACGTATGTAAGAGACATGCTAATCACTGAGAAAATCACCTCTTTCACAGCCTATGCACTCAAATATGGGACATAAAGCATGAAGTAAATAAAATGTAACCTGAGAATGAGGATTTAGAAGTGATTATGGAAAATATTTAGCAGTTGACAATGTTTACTTATAGGCCATGATTGTTGTTTACCCCCATCTCTAAAGTTTTTACAGTGGTCATAATTGCTCTTGAAGCATGTCCAGTAATCCACTACACTTAATCCTTAGCACTGTGACTTTTGATTATTTAAACAAGAACAAAAATACCGCAAACGATCGGACAGCCATCCACTGTTCATGGAAGTTGAGACAGAACTAGTAGGAGGGAGATTGAGTGGGAAGGGAGCTTGTCGGCGCGGGCGGGAAATTCAAACTGAGGCGGTCGGAAAAAATCGGATATTTTTTTTTGGGGGGGGAGTCGGTCATCAGCCCACGATGTCCGAATAGTGATGTATCCGGATAGTGGACGTCCGGATAGTAGAGAGATTAATTTCACTTGCTAACCGACCAAATTATGTTCAGTGTATCAGGCAGTAAGCACAAAAGTTCTATATTCCAAAAGCAGTGAGCACTGCAATAGACAACAAAAACACCTGTGTATCGGGACTCCTGAACGCGACTGTACCTACGATTGTTTCTAGCCAATGGAAGAAACTCAACATATTCAAGTGTGGGTTTTGTTTCCCAACTTCCAAACTGGAGGTTAAGTTAGGTTAAATTATTAGGTGCCGTTAAGCTAAGTTAGGCCAGGTTTGGTTAAACAATGAGATCAGAACAGTACCTTCTGCCATTATGTTAACTAACAACAAGAGTTGCACACCAGCAGAACAGCTAAAAACAACGGGGAAACAGATTTAACAAGAAATATTTATTTGCCAACCCAGAAACAATCAGAAAACATAACAATATCAGGATGAACTGATTTTGTAAGGTGCTTTTACTGCTAAGCGTATATTTAGCCCCCTCAATGGGAGTGAGTTCAGAAATTTGCTTGCTCCCGTGGCAGGCCTTGGAACCATTTTTTCTAAGTTCCAAAATCAGTTTCTTTTTCTTACAGATGTGGTAAGACTCGTCTGGTGCACTTTTTATTTTTTTTTGTCCCTAAACCCATCTTCTGATTTGCTGTGAATCGTGAAAGAATAAAATTAGGGCGCATGTTACATCAGCATTAAAACATATTGACGAAAACATCTGGGATGAAGTGACCGCCTGGCTGTTTGGGATGGTACAGCAGGTTTGTATAACCATACCAGTGACCTTTGTTCCCTTCCCATAATTGTTCGCAGATTTTATAGCTCCCTAACTCAACGTCACTGACACCGGTGCAGTAATGCATTGTTCAAGGATGGCAGCTATGATGGGGTTAATGGAAATACATAATTATTTGTATCAATACTGTCTCAAACATACACATAACAACAAACAAAGAATGAGCAATAAATGTACACTCATCTGCAAAGAGCAGAAATAACTGTATGCTCTGTCGGTCCGAAATGTGTTGGGAACCATGACATTGAACAAAAAATGTGGGATGCTAACTTACGAGAAGATGTGAGACGAAAGTTTTTTTTTTCTTCTGACTAGTAAACATTTTTGCTCCATTTCGTCCCCTAAAATTGTGAAACCTATAAATTTTCGTGTAAGCATACAGCCTAATGACCTTGCCAAGTCAATTTATATTCCTCTAGTTTGTTTTCTGTATTTTTCTGCCTATTTTGAGGGTGGTAAATTACCTTTCTCTCGCAGAAAGATTTCCTCTCTTATTATCATAATGTTCCGTAAGCCTTACCTACTATTGTTTTCAGCATAATGGAAGAAACTTACTCAAAATTAATGGGCATGTTACATTAGCATTTAAACATATCGGTGAAGACATCTGTGAGGAAGTGACCGCCTGGCTGCTTGCGACAGTAGAGTAGGGTCGTGTAAACATATCAGTGACCCTCGATCCCCTCCCATAATTGCTCGCAGTTTTTTTTATAGCTTTTAACTCACCGTCACTGACACCGGTACAGTAAAGCATCGTTCAAGGCCAACAACTATGAAGGGGTTAATGGAATACATTATTGTTTGCATCAGTACTCTCTCTTTCACACACACACTTAAGAACGAACAAAAGAATGAACATAATGTACACTTAACTGAAAGAGACAGAAATAACTATATGCTCTGCCAGTCTGAAATGGGAAACGTAATATCTGACGAATAATGTGAAACTGAATGCTAACTTAAGAGAACACGTGAGATGGTAGAGTAATTTTTTTCTGATTAGCAAACATTTCTGTTCCATTTCGTCCCCTAAAATTGTGAAACCCATAAATTTTCGTCTAAGCATATAGCCTAAAGACTTTACCAGTTCAATTCATATTCCTCTAGTTTGTTTTCTGTATTATTCTACTTTGAATTTGTTAATAATTACCTTCTCTTGCTGAAAGACTTCCTCCTTTAACATCATTACGTTCTTTAGGCTGTACGTACGACTGTTTCCGGCATAATGGAAAAAACTTATTCAGCATAATAAGAACTGGATTTCAATTAGAAGTGGATTTCGTTTCCCAATTCTCCAACTGGAGCCCAGGTTAGGATAGGTCAAATTATTAGGTAGTTAAGCAGGCTTAGGCTAGGTTAGGTTATCAGTCGCCTAACAAAACTCCACCTTGCCATCCATGTGACCGAGTTGTGAGCAGGAGGTGTGGGTGGGGGGACAGACTCACGCTCGTTTACCCATGCCTCGCTCGCTAGCAACTGGATGCTTCGTGTTTAAACCGGAGCTATCGTACGAATATTTCTATGTATTACTGTACCACTGAACCATTCAGTCACAGCCCGGATATACTGAAGGCTGGATAATCCGAGCCTGGATAATCGAGCTTTCACTGTACAGTAAACCCTTCACAAGTCAAACTATATGGGACTCCACCCTAGTTCGAATTACTGAATTTTCCGTCTTACCGAATTTTCACCCCCCAAAATTGCCAAGATAATACCTATTACTTCTCCTTTCGACACTAAATTAAAGGAGTATATAGCCTATAAATAAATAAGGTATGTCAAAAAACAATTTAGTGCATTTAATATACTTTTAACCCCTTCAGTACTGGGTGTATTTTCATTTTGTTCTTGCTGCCACCAGACGATTTTAGTCATTGTAGGTTGGATCTGTGGAAGTGCACGGGGTTGGTACAGCCTTCGTTAGCCCCTTCAGTACGTAAGTCCAGTCCTGAGTGCCATAAAATCGGCGGGAGGAAGCGTAAATAATGTAGAAAGAGACATCACAGTACTGAAGTGGTTAATTGGTAGAAAATCATTCACAGAGGCAGTGCAGACCGTCGGCAGCGTGTGTTGGAGATGGATTTTCACCCCCCCTAAATTGCAAAAACAATACTTATTACTTGTCTTTTTAACACTAAAGAAATGGAGCATATACAGTGTATAAATGAATAAAGAAATACAAAAAAGAAAGAATTCAGTGCACATAATTTGCCTTTCTTTAGAGGGAGTAGATTCGTCAGCAGTTTGTTTTGTTTTGGAGACGATGGTGGTGGAGGTGGTTGAGTTCACACTTCAGTTCAAATTCTAAACAGTACCCAGCATTTATTTCACTCTACATTAAGAACTAAACTTAAATGTAATAACTGTAATAGACTGCAATGTAACACTTTCAGTAATAATAGTACTGAACTATAATCATGATCACTTAACACTAAGTCACATGCGCACATTGTTTTTTTTTTTAGCTTCATTCCTTTACGACTAGAGGTGCCAGTATCACTTATTTTAAACTTTGAATCTTCCATGGCAAGGCAGAAGGCAAAAGGAGAGCACTGCTCAGCACTACATGACAGTAAGAATGGTGCAACTACCGTCTCCAAAAGCAAGCAGCAGACTGGCGCCACGTGTCCGCCTGGCGCCATTTGTTCCCCTACCTCTGCATTTCGGCCTAC
>JAGKTI010009978.1:11535-29551 GCA_018397915.1 Birgus latro
AAGCACACAGATATAAACATAACTTACACACTGAAACATGAACATAATCCTACGTCTGCGCACTTCTTTAGATATGCTCATATAGTAAGTTGCTTGGTGTAGTATCGTCCTGAAAATTCCAGCTCCACTGACAAACCTCGAGCACTATACTCCTGTTACACTAACCTGGCCTAAAATTGCCATCTCCCCACCTTGAATGCTGAGTTGTAACTATAGATTAACGCTAGAAGATGGTGCTAGTCAAGAAGATGCGTCACGAAAAGGATGCAGAGGCACAGTATTGTCTTTTTCTGCCACTAAACTACATGAAAAAAAAAAAATCCCAAAAGACTAAAATCTGAGCCAAGTTAAAATAAAAAGAGTATAATGTGCTAGGGTGTCGGGTGAGCCTTCGAAACGTGTGAGATGAGTTGCCATCTTGGTTTCGGTTTCCAGACTAAAGGTAGCATGCTTAAACCTTAAATTGCAAAGTGTAGAGCATACCCCTAGATTTGAATGGTCATTTATGGAACACCTGAAATTATTACGTATGGCCAGCCTGCATCCTGGCCTACAGAATACAGTCAGCAGCCATAAAGGAGGATCAGCTAAGTTCCATCATTGTCAAATAGTTCAAAAATCGTCAAAAATTTGGAATTCGCGTCCCACTTCCGATTTCGGATTTAAACACACGACCCTAGATACAAATAGAGTCTGCACATTCCTTTGCGGTTAGTAGTATGCCATTCATCCACTTCCCTTAAAAAGATTCATAAGTAGATGATCCATTACAAGTGGATATGTTGAGTGGGGGAGAGACACAGGTTAGAACTTTAATTCTTTACTTTCTCTAGCGTATCGGGCAGACTCTCTGAAGATGGGTTCTGTGTAGCCCGAAACGTTAGAAAAAAATAAATAATTCAAGCTCTTACCTGTGTCTCCCACCCAACATTTCCACTAGATTCATATGTGACAGTGAATCAAATCAGGAACTTTGCCTCACAATGCCTATATATCTGAGAAGACATACTGGCTCTCGTCAATAGTTTAGAGAGTTATGAAGTTATGCGTCCCCCTCCTCCCTTCCTTTCTTGATGAACTGTCCAGAGTAGTTCACATAATTATACACTCCACTTCCACTCCTCCGGGTGAATTCTCGTGTGTGATGGGGACGGCACAGTTAGTGTTATCAGTAACTTACGTGCATATTTCTTCCATATCCTACTCCACATGATACAACCACGCCCACACTTGCCGCCTGGGCCGCCCCAGCAACACGTAAGATATTGCCACGTGAGTTTCTGGTGGAGCTCTATTTACAGGCCATCCAACAAAAACAAGAATTATTATCAACATCTGAGCACAAACGACATTCAGCCTGGGAACTCACATCCAGCCACGCACATCACAGCAATCATCTTATCTCACACTCATCTAAAGAGATATCATCGGTCTGTGATTATAATTGCACGAAACAGACAGGCCATCAACAACACCGAGAGGCAATTACAGCATGAGATATGGCGGCAGTAAAGATAATACGAGTATGTAGCATTGGGAATGAGATGTGTAAAGTTTTTCATCAGTGCTACAGAGAAGTGATTTGTTTCAGAGACTGTCATTATCTCTTTCCAAGGCTGTCAGTGTCTGTTTCCAAGACTGTCAGTATCTGTTTCCAAGGCTGTCAGTATCTGTTTCCAAGGTTGTCAATATCTGTTCCCATGGCTTTCAGTATCTGTTTTCAAGGCTATCGGTATCTGTTTCCAAGGTTGTCAGTATCTGTTTCGAAGGCTGTCAGTATCTGTTTCCAAGGCTATTGGTATCTGTTTCGAAGGCTGTCAGCATCTGTTTCGAAAGCTGTTAATATGTGAAAGAAGACTAAAGCAAAAAGGGGGAGGCTTACAAAAAATCCTTTTTGACTGCACGATCGTCATTAAGGCAGACAATCAGTATTCTGCTCTCCCAGTCGACCTCTGGATTACGACCTGCAGCAATCAGTGTTGCAGCCAGGTCCCTAAATGTACTGGTTGGTGAGCAGGGACAGTGAGAGAAACAAATTTTGCTTAAAAACCTAATCTGCCCCAAAATCGAACTCTGATTCTTTGCGTTTCAAGCTGTGAGTGTTAACCGGTGCACCACCGATACCCCCGGGAAGATAGGGTTGGGGACAGAGGTCAAGACGGACATAAGGGTGGCTCATGGTAAAACTCCACACACACACACACACACACACCAGGCAAGATAATGGTTCACCAAGCTATCGCTCCCGCGTAGCTCTCATACGTCTAGCGCCTTGCGACGCAGGCATATATGCAAATTATATGTATTCAAATTTTATCGAATAAGCCTGACAAATATTACTTCTCCCTTTTTAACAAAGATATGTCTCTGCCAAGCTGTATAAGATCCGACCTACCCACTGTGTTATCACTGGCTCCTATGACTCACCATTGGCTGAATAAAATTGTCTGGTGTTAGCTGCCGTGCAATACTAGGGCTGTCCCGACCATAAAAAGGTTAACAGTGACCGTATCAACACCCAGATTCCTATAACTCATTCTCATATGAATAAAACAGTCCCGAATTAACTACAACAGATTGCTAGAGCTGTCCCGATCATTAGAGGGTTGAAAGTGCTACTGCATCCCCGACTGTGCGAAGGTAACCATGACTTTTTATTGCAGTCTGGACGACATAGGAGCTTTTTTTCTTTCAGTAAATTATTCGAGGTTGCGTTTTGAGACTCAGGACTTAAACAATTCAGAAAGACGAAATAACCCTTCTTATATCACCTCTATATTCTAGTTGGATTGTTAGTGCATATGTACACTAGACATATATATAGACAGATAGATAAACAGATATAGATAGATAGGTAGATGGACGGATGCAGAGATAGAAAGATATAGATAGACAGATAGATAGATATACAAATAGACAGGTAAGTTGATTTAGATGGATAGATAGCTAGGTAGACAGATATTATATAGATGGACAAATATACAATTAGACAGACAAATAGATATACATATTAGATAGACAGTACATCCATGGGGCCATCACACAACGTTGTCTCACTTCATCACAGGTCATAACCCATTCACTCAGATGCCCACCTTCCTTTACGCATGCTTCACTACCGTCATACAAACTTTTAACACCAACTTACCATCCACACCACACATTAACAAAACCTTCCATACATATACGTGTATTACTTTCAGAGTCTGTGTTTTGCATTGTCTGATTACAAGCAGTGCTGTTCTATCAGACACACTGCTGAATTTAACAATGTTCTCTGCTAGATTTTTGTTAATTAGAAATACTTCGCCATTAACCCATTCATTCTGCCTTCCTCTGTAGCAAAATAGATGGTTGGTATTTTGGAGGTGAATTACGTAAATTTTCTTTTCTATGGATCTTGCTCAGATCAATAATATCCCAACTAATATTTTCTAATTCAGCCTTTAAGTTATCATGTCTATAGTTTTCTGCGAAGCTTCTTACACTGTATTTGCATGAATTTCAGTTTGTTTAATGACCTGATCTCTGATTTGCAGAGACAAGTCTACATACAAAGCCTAATTTTGTCAAAAAGTTTGTAAAAGTCTAAATATATGTAAGTATAATTATGTATAAAACAAGAACGTCTAAATATTTATAAATATAATACCGTAGGTCAAAATTACGCACTAGTATTAATAATTCAGGTGGAAACTGTTAACCCCGTCATTTTGATGCAGGTGACGTCAAATGATTATATTCATTTAAGCAGACCGGTCTCTTAGTAAACGAGATAACGAGGGCAACATGATATCAAAAAAAACTTCAGTTCGATAAGTCTCTCCCAAGCTGGATAACATCGTCTGAATATAGGACGAAAAAATAGCAAGGAAAAAAAAACGTCTTCAGGATGTGATGAATGCGTCTATGCAATCTCAGCTGTCGTAACTCCTTCAGTGCGAGTTCTTTTTATTCCTCCAGACGATCTTATTCAGCTTAAAGGAGATTTTCTGAACTGAAGAGGTTGTATACATCCATCTTTAACTCACTCATTAACACACTCCTCCACTAGACTGAAGGAAATCGGTGACGTCTATGTGTTTAGTTTATTCTTGCTAACATCAAACACTTATCAAAATATCAGAAAAAAAAAAAGTTGAAGTGAAGGTTAAAACTGGCCTCTCCCGTTCCAAAATTTCTACAAAGGTAATTAAACGACCTAAGCAGGACACCGCCATCGTAATCTTTAACATCATCATCCTCAACCTAACTTTACAAATACCCAGTCATCATCCTAACTTTACAAATACCCAGTCATACGCAATGGAAAAGTTAAAGTTCATTTCTCTAGATATGTGTCAGTAGATGTGTTAAAAGCAATAACTGCCTGCCTATAGACACATTCACAAAAGAAAATAGTACAATAATAAGTCAAAAAATACATTAATATGGCTGTAATTCTATATAATGTAAAGTATTTGAGAAGGTTTGTAGACTTGGGCCATATTCTCGTCGGTTATGTAAGCTTCCTAACACCCATTCCAGAGTGACTTATTTTTCTTATTACACCTTACTGTCCTTCTCCGTGCTACATAAATCGTTGTAAAATCACCATACTCTCATTAACCAGCCATATCCAAAAATGAATCGCTAGGGAAGGAGTGTTAAGGAGCCTCCTCAACTGGCGAGAATACGGGCCCTGGACACCCTCCGTAGGATACATAAGAAAAATTATCAGTGAAATTATTCCGTTGTAATTTTACTAGTTTTACACTAACTTGGGCCAGGTTTTTTTCCTTTTGTATCTTCTTTCACGTAGCTGAGTGGGAGAAGACAAGGCTACGGCTCTACGTCCATTACATAGCACTTTTTTGTGACTAGCACCACATTATACTATTAATCTGTGGTTAAAGTAGTTAAAGCTTCGCATTCACGATGGTGAGTAATGTTGGGCCAAGTTAGAGTGCAAAGAGTTATGGCTACAATAATGTATTCACCTGAAATCCCCAGCACCAGACTCAGCAAACCCCAGGTCGTCCAGTTCATTGCGTCCCACCACCGACTAACACAGGCCAGCCAGGAATGGGACGGAGCCAGGCAGGCACACACGCTGCACCTGACTTCTCTCGTCTGACCCTCACCCCCACCACGACTGGCCATGGTACGGTTCTGGAGTGCCTCTCGCGCTGACACTCACGCACGCGCATATATTATCTCTGGAAAGAATGTATTGACCTACTGGAAAACTGTGAACGCTCGTTATATCACATTTTTAACCATGGCAGTATTCTTTGTGCAGGTTTCTAAAGGGGTTTGAGTCTGAGATGCCTTTGACTCAGATAATTTTGGGTTGAAATATGCTGTTCGAAGTATGATGTAGGGTTGCAGGACGTATAAAGTAGGGTTTCTCCTTATGGGGTATTCTTCACGTCCCGGAAATCCGAGAAAGGATTATTAGACTCAAGAATCTTTTATATCATAATTTTTTATGCTTATTCGTGGCGATATTTGTACAATGTAGAAACCGGTACCGGTGCTGCATTTTCCTTACACACAGTGTTTTTAAGAGGCAAAGTGAAAAATTCGCAGTTATTGCATTAGATTACTTCCCACATTTTGAAGCATGTATTAACACTGCACCACGGTTATAATAAAGGAAGAACAAAAACAAAAACAAGAAAAATAAGGCGAACAAAAAGAGGAAGAAGAAAGGAGGAGGAGGAGGAGGGAGGAAGGAGGAATAGAAGAGGAGGAAGGGGAGGAGGAAGAGGTAAGCGGGTGGGGATGAGGGTGGGTTTGGGGTGGGGTTGGATGAGGGTAAGTGATGAAGGTGGGAAAGGGTGTAAGTCAGGGGTGAGGGGCTGGTGGTGAGAGTGAGGTGTGTGATGAGAGTGAGTAAGGGAGAGTCTGAAAATACAGATGAGTGAGGGATGAAAAGGAGGGCGAGAGTGAGGGGTGAGGATTTGAGCTTGGTTGAGGGATTTAGTAAGAGTGAGGATGAGGGTGAAGGGTGGTGATGGGTGAGGTTGATGGTGTGCGAGAGTGATTGTGGGTGAGGGTGGAGATGATGGTGGGTGAGGGTGATGATGGGTGAGGATGTGTGTGGGTAAGGGTGAGGATGTGTGTGGGTAAGGGTGAGGGTGATGGTGGGTGAGGGTGAGGCTGAGGTTGGGTGAGGATGAGGGTGAGAGTGATGGTGGGTGGGGTGATTGTGAGTGAAGGTGAAGGTGATGGTGGGTGAGGGTGATTATGGTTGGGTGTGACTGTGGGTGAGGGAGAGGGTGACGATGGGTGAGGGTGATTATGAGCGAGGGAGACTGAGAGAGTGATTGTGGGTGAGAATGATTGAGGGTGAGTGTGACTGTGGGTCAGGGTGATGGTGGGTGAGGGTGAGGATGATGGTGAGTGAGGATGAGGGTGAGAGTGAGCTGAGGGCGATGGTGAGTGGGGGTAATTGTGAGTGAGGGTGATGGTGGGCGAGGGTGATTATAGGTGAGGGTGATTGTGGGTGAAGGTGATTGTGGGTGAGGATGAGGGTGAGGGTCGGTGAGGGTGAGGATGAGGGGTGAAGGGAGAGGGTCAGTGAGGGTTAGGGTCAATGAGGATGAGGGTGAGGGGTGAATGGAGGGAGTTACTGATACCGCAGTCATGTTCTGATATCATGATGTTTATGGTGGGCGGATTGAAGGCGGTGGTAATGGTTATGGTGCTTATGATAGTGATGATAGAAGTGATGGTACTTACATTATTCAGTGCTTGGTTGTTCTCTGTTGTTTCCCTTGGAAGGAAAGAAATGACGGAAGGAATGCAGCGAGAAAGAGAAAAAAATGTATAAGAGAGAGAGAGTGAGACAGACAGACAGACACAGACAAACAGACAGACAGAGGAGGTGGGGTGAACGCATAACCACCCACTATGAACACCAGATAAAAATGTCACGACTCGGGGATATTCACTTCTGGGAAACGACGTCACAGCCAGTCGGAGCCGCAGTAACCAACCACCATAACTGACAGGAAAGCTACGGTAGTTCTTGAAACTACTGTGTAAACTTCACTGAATGTAGTACGGTACACCTACGTTCTTCAACGTATCAAAAGGGGACAAAATATAATTTATACGAAACAGAAAATGGTGGAACATTTTCAATCGCTGTCTAATACGAATCTTTCCATATTTTCACGTTAATCAGAAACATTTTGTTTAGTTTATTATTATGACAAGCATGAAGGACTTCTTAGCATCTCCTCCTTGGAGATTAATTCTGTAAAACGTGTTCTTTTATTTTGTTCGTTACTGAGACACCGTGTTGACAAGAAAAGGTTATTAATAATACAGAAAGAATATGGAGACGAAACTGGGGTAATAAATCACTAGGAGTAAGGTGCTACGACTCCAATAATGTAACTCAGACTACCTTAGTAGTTGTAGTTGCATCCCCAGGCACATCTGAACGTGCAAGCGGTTGATTACAGCTTTAAACTGCCATTCTACGGTTAACCATCCTCCTTTTGGGGGATTGTGAAGTAGCTGAGGGATGTTTGTATAACTAGGCAGTGGAGCCGCTTGGTTATGTCGGTGCCACAACGTGAAGGCAACTCTCTCCAGCATCACCCATAGCCTTAACGCCTTCAGTCAGAGGACGTCATATGAGTTCTGTTTTGGCGGAGATTTTCGTCATTTTTGCAGCTAAATTCCCGTAGCTAAATGGCAGAATAGGACAGTACTGTGTGACTCGACATCTTCTGTAGAGTACTTCTTCGTGACTAGTATCAACATCTACTGTTAATCTCTAGCAATCGCTCAGCAATCAGCTTCGATTAGAGTTTTCAAATTATACTCTGTTCATTTTAACAAGGCGTAAAATTGCCTTCTCTCTCCATCTTGAATGCTGAGCCACTCCTAGAGATTAACACTAGTTTGTGTCCTGTGTGGATTAATTTGATGTTGCGGGTGATCAGAAAAATGTTTTCGGAAATAGTGTTAATCTTATTTATCCCTGGGTAAGATATATAATGAAGGGGACAAGGTGCCTTGGTGAGAGATGGTCGCCATAGTCTGCTGCACACGGCAAAGTAGTTCCTCCTTAATATGTTATAAACCCTTTAGGCCTGGCCAGATGAGGTTAATTTAATTAAACACACACACACACACACACACACACACACACGTTTCCTACAACCTATTACATTTAATCACCCCCAAAGGACAAAAAAAGTCTGGTGAAAACGTGAAAACCACCGAAACAGAGGAGCCCGTTAAGTAAACTTACGGTGTAAAGGGCAATAGGAGAGAGCTAGTTGAAACTAAGCCTGTGTGTCGGCAGGGTTCGTCCCATGTATGCATAGCCAACAGTTTATTAATCCTTTCACTAAAAGAGGTCTCTCCTATGCTTAACTCTTTCAACACGATAGTACTTTTTTTTTTTTATTATAGTATGGTTATCGCCAGACGATTTAGTCACACTGGAAGTACCTCTAACCACAAAGCACTTAAGGAAGGGTATATCAATCCCCTACATCTCGAAAAATCTCCCCTAAGTAAACAAAATCGCCTAGAGAGAAAATAAAAATACATCCTCTTAGTCAAGGGGTTAATAAAATCATCTGGCGGTAGCAAGAATGAAATACTAAGAAACACTTTTTAAGTCATTCACTATGAGGTCACCCCTCAGCTGCAAAAAATCGTCTCGCAGTGGCAGGAAGGAATTGCAAGTTTATTCTTTACTACTGATGATTTCGAGTGGATTTCTGGATTCCATACTCTCTGAAGATGTATAGAGATAAGTAGGCCAATATTTATTTAGGCCTACTTGTAATGAAAGTAATGATTGGATGATAACCCCACTCAGACTAGACATTACCCCACATTGTCCTACTCAACCCTTCATTTAACCTTTGGCACCCCACCCAACCCTTCACTTACCCGTCTGCACACCACCAATCCCGCCCGTACCTCATTACATCCCACCCAACCCTGCCATTACCTCACTGCACCCCATCCAGCCGCGCACTTACCCCACTGCACACCCCCCCCCAACCCCACTTTTGTTTCGCTGCACTCCCCACAATCCCTCCCCTACCCCTTTTCACTCAACAAGCCCTCCAATACCCCACTGCACCCAACCCATCCCCGCCTTTTCCCGACTACACCATGGCCTAGCCCAGTATTACCCCACTTCAACCCGATGAACCCCGCAATTACCCAACTGCACCACAACCAATCCCGCTATTACCCCACTGTACCACAACCAACGCCCCCATTAACCCACTCCACCCCACCCAACCCCGCCAATGCACCACAGCCGACCTCGCTATTACCCCGCTGCACTATGGTTGTATAGGTGTACAGAAAACTATCGTTACTCAGGGGTCTGATAGATACGAAAACGAACACTACGATGGCTACTGTTTCCGAGGGGTTGGTACAGCACATCCATATCACGCATTTAATACCTCAAACACATGAAATACCTTCCGTATCCCATGCATAACCAACGCTGTTGGATATGCAGGGGTACCAACAGTTTCCAAGCCCTCCCGCCTGTTTCTCCAAAGCCATCGTCGTTTCTTTCATACTGTTTAGCACAACATGATAACGATACTTTTCTATACACCTGTACACCGACATTTTTGCTAAGGTTAACACCAGATGATCTGATTTAGTTAGGAGAATTATACCTTACTGAAGAGGTGGAGTCAGGGTTCCAGGAGTGTGAGTGAATGAACGTGTAACCCATTTCATTGTCCTGTCTGTGGAGGAAGGAGAGAGAAGGAGAGACCAAGGATGAGGTGGAGAGATTGGAAAGGTATATGACAAAATGGGTTGTGAGTTGGAGAAAGGATAGTCTGATGGCAGTCAGGGTGACATGATGCTAAATTTATTTGTCACCACTCCTTATAGGAATGTTGTGGTAAGCCACAATAGATCTGCTGTTGTCACGGGTAAGTACCATAACTTAACCAAGAAGAACTAAAAACGCACCCAAAACTTCAGTCTTCAGTTTTACAGCAGAGCAACTTCTTTCTTTATTAGCCAGGAAAATACAAATTTCTTTCTTGTCCACAGGAAAGGCCCAGATGTCAGATAATGTCAGAAAATGAATGTGAACTAAACACTTACTGAGCAGCAAGGGGCAAGTCATTAATGTTCCAGGCACCAGCAATGAAGAATGAGGACATGTCCCTGCCAGGCTTGAGGACTGAAATCAGAGTATTCTCACGCACATTTTCCCTAACAGGTATGTACTGTATGAACTTTAAAACAGTATTTTCTACTTCATGTTGTCATCTTTTCCAGCATCTTCTTACTCCTGGTGGTGGTGACCATTATCCATTCGCTTGATGTGGTGCTGCCAACTTCTTCCTTCACTTTTATCATTCTTTTTCTTTGTCTGCCCTCCTCTCGTCCTGTTTCTCCCATCTTTCCTGTCACTTTTTATTACTATTCTTTCCTTTTTCAGGTGTCTTTACATTGAGTGACAAGCCTAATGGTTTCTTTTAAGTCAGGAAGCCATTTACAGCTCTGGATGGTTGCCATATAACCAACCCATACGTGTTCCCTGCGGGTCAACATGTGGGTTGGTGGTGGGCTAGTGTCCCTCACCGTAAAACAAATAATAACTCAAACACAAACCGCCACCCCTTGCGCGACTATGGCGTCTGGCAATAGGTAGATGATGATATTGATGCGATCAATGTTGATAATAAGAGAATGTGTATCAAATACAAGGAGGAATCTGACCCCTCCCCCCTCCCCCCCAAAAAAGCACAGAAGTAAGAAATGCTCCTAAACTCATACATTCCATTAACATAAGTTTATTTCTGTACATCAAACATAGGTAACCTGTCATCTATGTAACGTAGGTCATCTATGAAATTAACATACAAAAAAAAAAAAAAAAAGAACATGCCTAATAAATCACAAATGAATAATACTGAGCCCATGAGCTTACAATCAGTAAGAAAGATCATTTTCTATCACGTTAATATCCACTAGCATATTTTAGATAGACTGTAATGGTATTAAAAAGCCATATGGCTAAGTGATCATAAAAAGTGTAGTGTAGCTTTAAAAAATGCCAATGTTAAGACAGGTTAGTATATTCACCCATTCCATAAGGTCGTTTCATTTCTGATGTTATCTCAAGTTGATAGATCCTTGTATATTATGTATCCAATTTATGTTGATAACGGAAATAAGCATATAACATACAAGAGCATAAATATGTGTTATACTGCTAAAATTTCAAAAAGAAGTGAAGATAGGGTTGAAAGCCCACCAAGTCCGTTAGATAATTTATTTTTGTATAGCAGGTAACTAATAGGATTTTGCATGTTATTTATCCGAACGATATTGATAATGAAGGACATATATAACACACAAGAGAATAATAAAGCGTAACATGGCTAAAAATCAATTTGGAAAATGTGTGAAATATGTAAAGCAAGACATCAGACGGGGAAGCGTCCTGTCTTGTTCTTCCTGATTTCCGTACATGACGTTAACATCCTCTTCTATGTTATTTAAGCAATATATATTGATAACTTAGACGTACACGGCTTACGAGAGTATAACAAGGCGCAATAAGGCCAATTAATCGCTGAATTCTAAGGACGAGATGTAACTACTCAGCGGCTGAGTCTGCTGCTTGCCCTTAGCGGTTTAAGTTAAGGAAGATGGAGAAGACCTCCACCGGGGGCAGAGGTAGTGCTGTATGTTCCTACAGGCCAATAGACTTTTAATTACTCCCTATGTGAGTTATTGTCACTGTCATTAGTGCAACAGGTGAGATAATTATTATCCTAGATTATATTCATTTGTGGAATAAGGGAGTTAATTTAGATCCTGAAGTGTTCGGTGATCATCTTGTAAGGGTCAGGTTGGCAGAAGTTGTAGATGACTCGGTGGATTAATTTTTCCCAAAATCAGACATTATAATCGACATAGGTACCATCAGGTGAGAAATTGATTACCTTAGATCTTATTTTTAACATGACTACAAATAATTTGTTTTGTATTTTTGGGATTCAGGATATCAGGGAGGCAGAAGGTACAGCTGAAGGGCATCTGTACCTTTCGCCTTATATATCTATCAGTATCTATTACCAGATGCCCAATCCCTGGTTTTATCATGATTTTCCCTGACCACTAACCTTCCAGAGATGTCTTTTACCTCGCACTAGAGAGGGATGCTCACAAGAAGCAGCATTGGTAGTCTATAGCTGGGTGGCTCAGCTGCCTGGTTCCTGGTAATAAACGGTACATATCCCAGGTGAAAATACTGTACAGGAAATCACCTAAGCATATAATGTCATGGGGTCAGTACTGTATTTATTTCACTGGCTTATTTTCAGTGGTTTTACTCCTTGTCACGAGCTTGTTTTTCTCGTGTAAGGCCTGATAACTGTGGCTTGTCGGAAATATTTTGATAAGTTTTCAGTAGTTCACATCTCTTGATTTCAACACAAAAAAATGTTTGTTCTGATCGATTTTAGTGTGATCTGAATGAACTTGAGCTTCATTTTTGTCGGAAATCGCTCATCTTGGAGATGGGCCTACCCAAGGCTATCTCCAAAACAAGTGAATTCCAACAAAATATGAAGGGGAAAACATTCAGATCCCATAAAAACAACCAGAAACATTTCTAACCTAACCTAACCTCAACCAACCTAAGCTAACCTAACCTAACCTAACCTAACCTAACCTAACCTAATCAAATCTAACCTTACTGTATGGTACCTTAAATGTCGTCATCAGAGTCCCCAAACCAAGACCCTCACAACACCAGGAAGAGGCCGTTGGGGCTATTGAGTCCTCTGACTATGACATTTAAGGTAAGGTAAGTTAGGTCAGGTTATGTTCGATTCAGTTAGGTTAGAAATGTGATTTTCTGGTTAAGTGTGATCCAATTTTTTTTTTTCATTTTTTGTTGGAATTCACCTGTTTTGGAGAGAGCCTTGGATAGGCCTATTTCCAAAATGAGTGATTTCTGATAAAAATGATGTGAACTACCAAAATGTTATTTGGTTCTTAAAAAAAAACAAGCGATGGCCTCACAGGTATACCTCGATCAATATACGACACCCCTAGATGCGATACCCCGGCATAACGATGGGAGTAGAAAAGCCACCATACCCTGCCTAACGATGGCCAAAACCAGTTTAACAATGGGTTTTCGATATTTTTTACCGATTTTGATGATATTTTAGACTAAAATTGTCTGTTTAGGTTGATTTATAAACTGTTATTAGACTTAGATTAATGTGTATTAGCCATAGGTGGGGTGAATATTGTCAATTTGGGATACAGTTTACTAAGCTTGATTTTTTCCAGACACATTTGACAATTTTCAGATTATATATGTTGGTTTTAGTGGGTTATTGAAAGGTGTTAGGCTTAGGTTAGCTTCTTTTACAGCTGTTAGGGCATTTAGTTTGGCTTTAAACTTGTTTTTGGACTCATTTGGGGGGGAGGGGGTTAGGACTTGGTTGGGGGCGGGAACCCAAGTCTCAAAAACGCATCCTTATACTTTATGTGTTAAATCTACCCCGAGATACGATACTCTGCCTAACGATGGGTTTTTACTTACCCAATTGCATCGTTAAATAGGGGTATATCTGTATTCTGTCAGAGTACAGTCACTGCAAGAGGAAGCCATTGTGCAACTGACTGAAGTAAGAGATATTTGAAATTTGAAGATGTGCAAACACTGTCAGTGATTTGATTGGCCTGCATTTTGGCCAGTTTTAATCTCATTGGCTGTAAGGTCAAGCGTGCGCAGAAGTCGCATGACACCATGCCTTGGATCAGCCCATGGCAGGGGGAATGAGCTTCACATAAGTTAGGATTAGAGTAGAGGTCGGAGGTAATTAAATCTAGGATTTTCACGGGAAATACAGTAACACCTCACTATAACGGTCTAATTGGGGCCTAAGTCATTCCGAAAAAAGCAAATTTTTGAAAAAGCGACATATGGACTTCTCCCTGCTAAGATATTTTCATACATGAAAAGCATTATGGTCACAGTCCTTCTTCACCCTCCAGTTCCTTCTAACGAGGGGCAAAATCCCATTTGCCTCTTAACTTTTCTCAAATACCATTCGTTTTCGTTTTCGTTTTTGAAGGCTCCAACATGCTTGCATGTGTCGGCCTTGGTCACCTAATGGCGGCTCTCCACGCTGCTCGATCTCTGGCAGCCTCCCTGTTCAGTCCCTTAACCCTTAAGTCACACTTAATGACCTCGTCCCATGTCTTTCTCGGTCTACCCCTCCCAACCCCTCCCCCAATATTAACACTTCTCACCCCCTGTACCCAATTATCATCCCCCATCCTCTCCACATGTCCAAACCACCTCAGCCTACCCCTCCTCATCACAACACCAATACACTCCAGTCCCATCCTATCCCTCAACTCTTCCATCGTAAACCCAGCCCCACCAGGCCTTGCACGCAGGAACGCACTGCACATCCACCTAATCATTGTCATTTCTGTACGTCTAAACCTGCGAATATCCTCTTCCTTTATTGCCCAGGTCTCACTACCATACAGCATCACACTCCTAACACATGCTGCATACGAAGACCCCCATAGCACGTAAGGAGAGTCCTTTCAATGTCAGGAGAGGCAACAGCCCCCTGAACTTCTTCCAACCACTTCTCACTCTAGCAACCGAGCTAACTCCAGCCCCACCTCCGGCACATAACATGTCTCCCAAATAACAAAACTCCTCCACACACTCAAGAGACTCACCTGCAAGTTTAACCCTCTCACGCCTAACAATCTCCACCTGCTCTCTCTGACACGCCGCACACATAAATGAAATCAGCATTATCTCGCAGTCTACCTCTAATACCACTACATCTCTTGTGCACCCATTTATCACAAACACTACAAAAGATGGAATTACTTCCCACACCCATGTGGCAAACTGCACATGGCCACTCTCCCTCTCCCCCTCTCCTCTGATTGTACTGCCATCAACCCTAGATATCATCCCTTTTGTTTTATCTGCATTTACCCTTAAGCCCTTGTACCCCATACCATCTCTCCACTTCTTAAATCTTTCCTCAGCCTCCCCTTCATTCCCCGCAATCAACACCAAATCATCAGCATACATCATCTCCCATGGGAGTCCATCTCTGAAGTCATGTGAGAGGGCTTCAAGCACCATGATAAACAACAAGGGACTCAAAACTGACCCCTGATGCACATCAACATTCACGGGAAACTCATTACTCAAAACTCCATTCACTTTTACCTGGGTGCGAGCACCCACGTACATGGCCATAACCACCCTAACCAGCCACTCTTCCAACCCCAGCCCTCTCATTGCCCACCTCACCACCTCTCTAGGGACTCTGTCAAAGGCCTTTTCCAGATCAACAAAATCAAAATACAATTCCCTTTTCTTACCAATATATTTTTCCTGAAGCTGTCAAACAATGAATATGGCATCAGTGGTCCCCCTGCCTGGCATAAACCCAAACTGCATCTCATTGATATTCACTCTTTCTCTAATCATACCTTCTAGAACTCTCTCCATTACTTTCATTATCTGATCTAAGAGCTTTATACCTCTGTAATTTCCCCTTTCCAGGGCATCACCCTTCCCTTTGTACACATTTACAATTACACTCTTCAGCCAATCATCTGGGACCACACACTCATATATAATCATATTTATCAGGTCAGTGACTAACCTCACCCCAGTATCTCCTGAGGCCTTCAACATTTCAGCAGTCAACCCAGACACACCTGCCACCTTCCCCACCCGCATCCTGCGTAATTGCCTCACTCAGCAGCAGCGTCAATCAAAGGCCAAGGGCCAAACACTGGATCAGCTGGTTCCAAAGCTTCCCTGTCCCAATCAAACTCTTCATTCAACAGCTGGCTATAATGCTCTCTCCATGCATCTTTAATATCCTCACTGTTCACCACTGTCCTTCCTTCATCATTCTTCACACACTGCTCGCCTACAATGTCCTGATTATCCCTCTTCACCTGATTTGCCACCCTTAAAACCATATTTTTCCTTCCTCCATGATTTAGATTATCAAGTAAAAGTCTCTGTGACTCAGACTTCGCCCTGTATACCTCTCTTCTAGCCCTGCACTTGGCAGCCAAGTACTCCTCCCTGTTACCACCATTCTTCCATTCCCGGAAAAGCCTTCTTTTCTCCTTAACTGCGGCTTCAACACCCTCATCCCACCACCAGGTTACTTTATGTCTTGGTGGGCCTCTTGTCCAACCACATATTGCATCGGTAACTCTCAAGAGGTTGTTCTTAAGGGCTCTATACTGTTCATTAACATCTCTGTCTACGGCTTCCTGTTCAGCCACCACTCTCCTCATCTCACTATAAAAGGCATCCCTTACTGATTGGTTTCCCAGCTTCCATATTTTCCTCCTAGGTACATATGTCCTCCTTCTCATCACTCGTTCCTTAAGCACCATGTCACAAATCAACAGTTTGTGCTGCTACACACACTCCTCGCGTCCTACAACTTTAACATCCCTCACTAATCTCCTATCAACCCTCCTGACCAGAAAATAATATATCTGACTACTATTTCCCCCGGACTCGTACGTAATCAATCTACTCACTCTTTTTCTAAAATGTGTGTTGCACACATTCATGTCCATAGCCTCCCCAAACTCAAGTATTCTTTCCCCTTCCGCATTCCTCACACCATATGCACATCCTCCATGGACTCCTTCATAACCTTGAGCTGCTTCACCAGCATGACCTTTTAAATCCCCTCCCAGAACCACTACCTCATCATCACCCATACCACTTACTACACGTATTAAATCATCCCAAAATCTATCCTTCTCTACGTCATCCAATCCTACCTGTGGAGCATATGCCGATTGAAATACAGGAGTTAGGGGTTGGAGTAGCCAACCACACGGCGACCAGGGCAGACGACACCAGCTCCCCCAACCCCCCCAGATCACCGGGGGATTACCGCCAACACAACGCGGCTGGGAACAGGAACGACCTACCTGTTTAACTTCCCGGCACCCCTCTTGTGCCCAGGTGGTGGCCCGGAAAGGTAGCAGTCGCCGGCACGTTGTCTCCGGCCGGAGCACAGCTCATCAGGTAAGGGGTGGAGTTTACAACTCCACACAACGTCGCGGTACCGGCCATAGTCGTACCGGGTACGTGGCAGAACCGGCCATAGTCCGTTCCCCAGTTGTTTCCCCGCCACAGGGTCGCGACACGGACGTGTGTCGGTCAGGCAGGACTGGCCAGCAGTCGTCCGTCCCCTGTCGGCGTTCCCCCTAGAGCGGCACCGCAGTACTGGCCACGAGCCGTACTGGGCATGAGGCAGGATCGGCCATAGTCCGTCCCTCGGCTGCTGGTGACCCTAGCTCATCGGCACAAGCCATAGCCGTCCCAGAGCTCACCTCCTGTGCCCTCTCGACGTCGGCCACAAGTCACGTCGGGCCAGAGGTAAGGCAGGCCACAAGCTGCCAGGAAGCTATCCTCCCGGCCACTCAGGCGTCAGCCACAAGTCACGCCAGGCCCAACAAAGTGCAGGCCACAAGCCGCCAGGAAACTATCCCTCCCTGTGCCCTCTCTGCATCGGCCACAAGTTACGCCAGGCCCAACAAAGTGCAGGCCACAAGCCGCCAGGAAACTATCCTTCCCTGTGCCCCCTCTGTGTTGGCCACAAGTCACGCCAGGACCAACAAAGTGCAGGCCACAAGCCGCCAGGAAGCTATCCTCCCGGTCACTCAGGCGTCGGCCACAAGTCACGCCAGGCCCAACAAAGAGCTGGCCACAAGCCGCCAGGAAACTATCCTTCCCTGTACCCATCAGACGTCGGCCACAAGTCACGTCGGGTCAGGAGCAAAGCCGGCCACAGTCCGCTTCTCCCCTACAGGAGAACCAGCAATCGGAGAGGACCCCACACCCAAGGCGTGGCAAGGTCTTACCCAAGACCTTGGTTCCCTACGACTCCACCAGGGTGACCAGCTGTCGGACCAGAGCCCCCGCAGACCTCGCAGCCGACGACGGGCCCCGTCC
>JAGKTI010009979.1:0-10483 GCA_018397915.1 Birgus latro
GCCATTTAGTTTCAGTTATTCCACATATATCCACTTTCGCACTCTCAAGCACCTGTACAATCTCTCTCTCTTTCACCTCATCATTCATACCCCTCACATTCCAGGTAACAATCTTTATCTCGTCCTTTGTCCGTTCCTTTGTCGTCAACTTTTGGTCAGTCCTGGTCCGAGGCTTCCCTGTTCGTATTTTTAGTTAGTTGTTTTTACGGGGTGGGGCACTAACCCTCATTACATCAGTAAAATCTGTGTAATCTTTTACCTGTCTTCCTTTCTCTGTAATATCAGTATCCGCTACAATAGGACCATTGATGAGGAGGGATCCAGTAATGGAGACATTAAGTGAACGGATGTGTCAGTCAGAACCCATGTATGAAAAGGAAAGAACGGGATCAGAAGTGTGACTGGAAAGAAGCATTGATTAGCTTCCTCTAACAAGGGTGGAGGATGAAAATGGTCATGTAGGTAATGATGAAAGGCAAATAAAGATTGAACACTGATGAGTATGAGATACTCTACAGACGAAAGGAGACACAGAGCCACGACAATAACATGTCGAAGGACAAGGATAAACGAGGAACGGCAAAGTGAGAGGGCGAAGGATAGGGAGACGGAAACCAGGTAAATGATATATGGGGATGTATCATCAAATCAGTAAACATCATTTACTCTGGATTATTTCATCATATCTATATATTTGTCTGTAGTAGTAGTAATAATATCTATACCATAAACTGCCTCCCTCTTCCTCGAGGATTTACTCTTTAGAATCCGAGGTGTTCTGATATCTCGTGGCAAGCATATTTGTTTACCTGATTGTATCAATATCATTTAAGTTTCTTTACCTATTGGGTGGGAGGAGCTGAGGATATCCCGTGACTAAATGAAATGAAATTCATGACCTTTTACACGTGTATGAAAGTGCATAAATAACCAAATGTGTCGGGTCTACATAGGAAACAATTTTTTTTTTCCTTCCTTCAAGTTTGGCATCCGGTCATAAAATGCTACACGCTCCAATCTAAAAAGGCTGACGCATGCAAGCATGTTGCAGCCTTCAAAAACGAAACAAAACGAAGGTTCTCCTTGCGGAGAAAATGTCACTTCGTTTCGTGTTGTAAATACTCTGTAATACATATTTCCTTACCACATTGACATCTAGCCTACACAATGACTAAGAATCACTGGTTTCATGCACGATCCATGCCATATTATCTATTAATTGTAATACATAATTATCTTCCATAATGCAGGATATTTGGAATAATAAAATATGTTTATCCAGTTTTGTTTCATAAGCATATTGCCATTTGGCATGAACTGCCTGTAACTTGGTTACCGGAAATTTTATAGTTTTGCCCTATCAATGTTTCTCTAGGTAATTTGATTCTCTCTCTCTCTCCACACACACACACACAAACACACACACAGTCAACGGCTGTCCTGCGACAAATGACACTACAGTAAACCCTTAATAAGCCGAACTTTTAGAAGCCGGAATCTTCAGTTAGCCGAACTCAGGCCGAGACCACGTATGAAGTAGGCCGAAATGGAAAAGCAGGGGGAGAAATGGAGCCAAGCGGACTCGTGGCGCCAGTCTGCTGCTTGCTTTTGGAGACGGTAGTTGCGCCACTTACTGTCATTTAGTGCTGAGCAGTGCTCTCCTTTTGCCTTCTGCCTTGCCATGGAAGGTTCAAAGCTTAAAAGAAGTGATACTGGCACCTCTAGTCGTAAAGGAATGAAGCTAAAAAAAAAAATGTGCGTGTGTGACAGTGTAGTGATCATGATTAAAGTTCAGTACTATTATTACTGAAAGTGTTACATTGCAGTCTATTAGAGTGATTACATTTAAGTTTAGTTCTTAATATAGAGTGAAATAAATACTGGGTACTGTTTAGAATTTACGTTAAAGTATGAACTAAACCACCTCCACCACCTCTGTCTCCAAAACAAAACAAACTGCCAAAGAATCTACTGCTTCTAACGAAAGGTGTTACACTGCAGTCTATTTTAGTGATTGCATTTAAGTTTAGTTCTTAATATAGAGTGAAATAAATACTTGGTACTTTTTAGAATTTACGTTCAAGTGTGAGTTAAATCACCTCCGCCACCTCCGTCTCCAAAACAAAACAAACTGCCGACGATCTTCTGCCTCTGACGAAAGGCAAATTATGTGCACTGAATTCTTTCTTTTTTGTCTTTCTTTATTAATTTATACACTGTATATGCTCCTTTACTTTAGTGTTAAGAAGACAAGTAATTGTTATTGCAATTTGGGGGGGTGAAAATCCATCTCCAACACATGTTACCGACAGTTGGTACTGCCACTGTGAATGATTTTCTACCAATTAACCACTTCAGTACTGTGACATCTATTTCTATTTTATTTATGCTTCCTCCAGCCGATTTTATGGCACTCAGGACTGGACTCACATACTGAAGGGGCTAACAAAGGCCGTACCAACCCCGTGCACTTCCACAGATCCAACCTACACTGACTAAAATTGTCTGGTGGCAGCAAGAACAAAACCCAGCACTGAAGGGGTTAAATGTATATTAAATGCAGTATATTGATTTTTGTCATAACTAATTTATTTATATATGCTTCTTTAATTTAGTGTTGAAAGGACAAGTAATAGGTATTGTCTTAGCAATTTTGGGGGGTAATAATTCGGTAATTTAGCAATTCTGGGGGGGGTGAAAATTCGGAAAGCCGGAAAATTCGGTAATTCGAACCAGGCTAGAGCCCCATATAGTTCGGCTTATCAAGGGTTTACTATACTTATTACACTCACAAGGATGTGGGTATAACAGTGGGCTTACACTATGTGATGGTGAGGGTGGACAGTCCTTATCACCACATGACTGGGCCTTTCTCATCCTGTGATGATGGCATGAAAATTCAAGGCGACCATCTCTCTCTCTCTTTCTCTCTCTATGCATAATGGTGTGTATTATTTTTAAAATACCATATACTGTAATATATGTTATAAATATAATTACTACTACTACAGACAAATATATAGATATGATGAAATAATCCAGAGTAAATGATGTTTACTGATTTGATGATACATCCCCATACTTCATTTATCTGGTTTCTGTCTCCCTATCCTTCACCCTCTCACTTTGCCATTCCTCGTTTATCCTTGTCCTTCGACATGTTATTGTCGTGGCTCTGTGTCTCCTTTCGTCTGTAGAGTATCTCATACTCATCAGTGTTCAATCTTTATTTGCCTTTCATCATTACCTACATGACCGTTCTCATCCTCCACCCTTGTTAGAGGAAGCCGTATGATTATGCTTCTTTCCAGTCACACTTCTGATGCCATTTCTTTCCTTTTCATACATGGGTTCTGACTGACACATCCGTTCACATAATGTCTCCATTACTGGATCCCTCCTCATCAGTGGTCCTATTCTAGCAGATACTCGTATTACAGAGAAAGGAAGACAGGTAAAAGATAACACAGATTTTACTGATGTAATGAGGGATTTTATGGCTCAGCCCTAGATTGTGATAGGACTACCAAATCACCTATATTATCGACACAATCTCATTATCTGGTTGTAACTGTTCTGTCAGGTAATTATTACTTTATATATAATGTTCACCCTTGGATGCTGCCAGTCATTGTTTCTAATGTGGATACCACTTTCACAGACCTTTGTGTATTATATATTTCCTATTTTAAACTTAACTCTTGCTCTTACTCCTCCGACATAGATGCATGCATAAGTGAATGAATGATTGGAAAAAAAGAACATTTCATAAACTTGTTCGTAGCACTGGTCGGCCTAAGTAGCTTATAAGAATGTAGCCATCAATATCGGAACTGACACGAGACGTGTTAGTACTGTATTTGGATGATACCAGAATAGATATATTAGCTCACTGTGACTTGGTGAAAATGGCATGACACATTTATAAATTCTAATAACTCCTGCAAAAATGAATACAGTCATTAAACTGGCAAATTTTCATTAGGAACAGGCATAATAATTATATCATGCTCATCATATCGAGTAACATGCAGTAAACTCCAGACGTTCAGATGCTTCACAGCAAGCTTCATAAACCTCAGAAGCTATCTGGGGAGGGGGAAGGAGGGAGGGGGTGTAGAGGGGGAGAATGCCACGTTGCCACATTCATCAAATCACCCACCATGAAAGGAACGAAACTTCTGTGGCCAACAGTACCTGTGACCAAGACTGCAAATACTGTTTATGACATATGAACACAATTAAAAACAGCACTCTCTGATAGGCCAAACAATTCTGCCAATTCTCTGTATGTGGCTCTGTTACCTAAATACCACAAACCAAGCTGAAGGCACAGTCTAGCTGGAACAAGTGCTGTCCCTCCACAGAACACCGGTCTGTACTGCTCTTGAACAATTTCATGGAGAAAAGCAAAGGTTTCCTTGGTGACTCGCATATTCCTGAAGAAATCCAAATCTTCTTTCTGATCCAGGTAATCACTGAAGCCTTTCTGCTTTGCAGGTGGTTCTCTGCATCAAACCAAAGGAACGTAATGGAATTATAAAGTATGGTTTTGGTAATATTACTAATGTTATTTTTGGGGGAGGGGTGCGGAGACACATTGAACCCAAAGGAACATAATGGAATTATAAAGTATGGTTTTGGTAATATTACTAATGTTATTTTGGGGGGAGGGGTGCAGGGACACACTGAACCCAAAGGAACATAATGGAATTATAAAGTATGGTTTTGGTAATATTCGTTTTGTTTCGTTTTTGAAGGCTCCAACATGCTTGCATGCGTCGGCCTTGGTCACCTAATGGCGGCTCTCCACGCTGCTCGATCTTTGGCAGCCTCCCTGTTCAGTCCCTTAACCCTTAAGTCACACTTAATGACCTTGTCCCATGTCTTTCTCGGTCTACCCCTCCCCCAATATTAACACCTCTCACCCTCTGTACCCAATTATAAGCCCCTATCCTCTCCACAAGGCCAAACCACCTCAGCCTACCTCTCCTCATCACAACACCAATACATTCCAGTCCCATCCTACCTCTCAACTCTTCCATCGTAAACCCAGCCCCCACAGGCCTTGCACACAGGGACGCACTGCACATCCACCTAATCATTGTCATTTCTGTACGTTTAAACCTGCGAATATCCTCTTCCTTTACTGCCCAGGTCTCACTACCAAACAGCATCACACTCCTAACACATGCTGCATACAAAGACCCCTTAGCACGTAAGGAGAGTCCTCTCAATGTCAGGAGAGGCAACAGCTCCCTGAACTTCTTCCAACCACTTCTCACCATAGCAACCGAGCTAACTCCAGCCTCACCTCCGGCACATAACATGTCTCCCATATAACAAAACTCCTCCACACACTCAAGAGACTCACCTGCAAGTTCAACCCTCTCACGCCTAACAATCTCCACCTGCTCTCCCCGACACGCCGGACACATGAAATCAGCATCATCTCGCAGTCTACCTCTAATACCACTACATCTCTTGTGTACCCATTTATCACAAACACTACACAAGATGGAATTACTTCCCACACCCTTGTGGCAAACTGCACATGGCCACTCTCCCTCTCCTCTGATTGTACCGCCACCAACCCTAGATATCATCACTTTTGTAATTATTTTTTTGGGAGGGGTGCGGGGACACATTGACCTAACAGCAAAGTGGCTCACTGAAGGGAACACCTGAATGGAAATGAGAGTCAATTTTTAGTTTCACACAACCACTGATCTTTGCATCAAATCTGAGTGTTTCCAATGGTTTTTGATGTGATTCATTGGATTTTGCCTTTCAAATCTATCGCCAATCAATGGTTTGAAGAGAATGAATATTTTTGCAATCACCTTAGAATCCACTTTTTTTTTTTTTTAGAAATAATGGTCAAAATGAACAGAATTACACCCAAAACCATAGGAAACGCTCAGGTTTGATGCAAAAATATGTACTGTGGGCCTACTAGTTACCCTCACCTAACCTAACCCAACCCAACTCAACCCAATGCAAGTATTATTCATTTGTGAGCAAAGTGCATAGAATGAAAAATGGTCTATGCTGGCCAAGATGTTATTTGGTAAACTTATTTTTCTAAGAATCTCTGGTTGTGCAAATCTCAAAATTGTCCGAAATGAGCACTACCAGATACCCAATAATCACAAGGCAATGTGACCCTAAGGCAGAAATTTCCCACACATTCACTACGTTGTTATCACAAATGAATATCATCTTGATAATTCCTTTCCCCTGAAAGTATGCACTGATAAAGAGTTCCTAATGCAGGTACAGTTCTTGCCTCATACAGGGAGTGCTGCCTGTAGCATGCACACCTGAATGAACCAAACATTCATTCATACACCTTGCTGGCCAACTTTAAATGGCCAATCATCTGCACCCAAAAGAAAAAAAATAAATATAAAAATATATAAATCTGGAAGGCACAACTGCATGATGAAGTTAGCTCCTCTTCTACTAAACTGAATAAGGCATGCCAAACTCTTGTCTGGATGATCCTACATTCAAATTTCATCCAACCAACATGAACTATGGTCAGCTTACCTGTTTCCATGAAAACTATTACCCTATGAAGCCTCTTCTCAGCTACCTAGTCACAAAAAGGCAAACTTCTCGAAAACCTCCTTAAACTCATACTACTGACCTTATCTAACCAGCAATACAACCATAAAATCTATTTTTTTATCAAGAGAAATTATCTATCTATCTATCTATTGCCAGACGCCATAATCCCGTAAGGGGTGGCCATTTGACTTTGAGTTATTTGTTTTACAGGGAGGGGCACTAACCCTCCACCAACCCACTTGCTGACACGTAGGGAGCACGTATGGTTTGGTTATATGGTTACCACCCAGCGTTGTAAATGGTTTCTTGGCTTACAGGAAACCATTTGGCTTGTCACTCAATGTAAAGCCACCTGTAAAAGAAAGAAAAGCAATAAGAAGTGACAGAAAAGATAGGAAAAATAGGAAGAGAGGAGGGCAGGCACAGAAAAAGAATGATAAAGGCTAAGGAAGAAGTAGGCAGCACTACATCAAGTGAGTGGATGATGGTCGCCACCACCTACCACTGTGTGGATGGGAAATGGGATGTAAAAATGTGGAGTTACATGTGTTGGGGTACATTCACTTTACACAAGCTGCTTCAATTATGGAAGTTTGATATTCCTGAACAGGAAAACAATGGCTGTAAATTTACTGGCGCTGCAAAGCCTAATAAGTACGTAAAATGAAGCAATAACACGTTAACAGACTTTTACTCACCAAACTTTTTACGAATATCAAACCCTAACCAGTCCATGATTCGTTATTTCCTAACTTCAACAACATAACTTTCTGACCACATTACAAACATGATGGTCACAAATGTGTTGTCTCCAGAATCATTATTAAGCTTGCTACCAGTACACCAGTATATCAATAAGAGTTCTTAACAAGCACCCCAAGTTTGTACATTTAAAATTGTCCTTATATACTGCCCTTCATCTTTCCAGTGCTTAACACACCTGATTTATGTACCTGGTGCCTCTGTTGCTCCTGTGTTCCTCTACAAGGGTAGACACAACAGTTGCAGACTCTTGTGTGTCTGAAAACAACGGAAAAGTTCCCTTACGGAGGGAAGAACTACTGCTTAGCTCCAAAATATCTGAAGCTCCAATATCTGCCACGTTGCTTTTTAGAGGCAAGGGAAGGACATCTTTCTCCGAACTGGTATTCTTTAAAAAATCCCTCTCCTTCCGAGCTGATCGAAGGGAAAAGTTTTCCCATCTAGTAGCCGAAATTACTGGAACTTGACGGAATCATTTGACCCGTCTCTTCAAAAATTCCTTCGCAATTTTTGTGCGTTCTTTTGTAGTTTACTGTCTTAAATATTTTTAAAATGTCGATGAAAGGTGCTGTACAATATTATTAATACGATTTACAACGATACACTGATTTTTTTTTTTTAAGCGCCATTTGTATTTTTCAAAGTGTTACCCATGTCGGCTGAGATGTTTAGCTGGACATAAACAAAGCAGACGACGTACTACTTCAGATATTCATCCAGTATTATATGATCTGACACTGACAAATCTCGTACATTATGGCCAGGGTCACACGAAGATTTTTTTTTTTCAAGAAGTATTTTGCTTATTAATTTGCCCGGAAAAGGAAAATCTGCCATCAAGGTCACACGAGTGGTTTGGCTCATGTCTTCCAGCTGGAAAAAAAACAAGTGAGCACCGCCATGCGAGTACGTGAGAAGGATGTTAACAAGTGATTCTTACACTTACGAATAGGATAATAATAATAATATTCCACGAGTATAATTTATTATCAAAATATTGCCCTGAGGAGTGAACACTGCTGCAGTGTTGGCCAGAATGGTGTTTATGACTGAATACAAACCAACAGTATGGGTGTTGGCGACCTCCTACATCTCAAATGTGTTGTGTTTTCATTATCCAGCACGAGATATGCGTGTTTTGATGTATTAGTTTATAATTCTAAAGCTCCACCATAACAAATATCAGCAGAATGGGATGTTTTAGTCTGACAGGGCTACCAACCTGAACATTTTCCCTTCCCTTCCAAGGGAATCTCTATGAATACCGATGGAAATCATAACTTCTTGGACGGGAAGGAAAAGTTTAGGGAAGGGATTATTTTTAAGAATACGGCAAGAACCTAACCTGCCAGTGTTACTATACCCCCCAAATTAGCCAAACCTAAACTAAACTCTGGTTTGGAAACAGGAAATGAAATCCACATCTGAGTACTCTGAATATGTTTTCTCTGTTATGCTGAAACCAAATAACTGCTGATACAGCTGAAAGAACGTGATGACAATTACCAGAGGGACATTTTCCAGCATGAGAGTCATTTACCAGCCTGAAAATAATAAGTAACGTATTGATAACAAACTGGTAGAACATGAACTGAATAGGTATAACCTTTGTGCTGCTTAACGTGAACAATTACCAAAAGGGTCTATCCTGAACAGTGAAAACAGCTTGTATAAAAGCAACAGAAGCTAGCTTTATGAGTCACAGTGTAAACATAACCAAGTTGGTCACATTCATTACAATATTTGATGATAAAGATGGGGCAGGTTACTCACAGGGGTTGTGCTTTACTATGTACAATGTCCCAGAAAGTGCATCAGCCATTTTTCCTAGAAATGAGCAGTTGAACATTTTGACTAAAATAAATGCCTAGAAACCTTTTCAGCAGCCAATTGTGCTTTTCCTGTGGACTACACTGAATGAATGTTGTTCCTCAATCATAGCTGAACAAAAGTACACATACCCAATGCTAGAGTAGATCTGGACGTTCAATAGATGTTGTACAGATGGCTTGTAGTGGTCCCCGAGCAGCTACTGCGTGCAGTAGCAGATCGTTGTGGTCCCCGAGCAGCTACTGCGTGCAGTAGCAGATCGTTGTGGTCCCCGAGTACTTCCAAAGCGTGCATTAAATATTATAACAGATGAAATGTGTGAACTGATTACGCGCCAGCGTAAGGACGTCGTCTACTGTTTAAAATGGCTAAACATATCAGCCGACACAGTTAACACTTTTAAAGAGATAACAATAGCACTTATAAAATCATTATATCGTTGTAAAACGTTGTAATAAAATTATACAGTAGCTTCTTGCAACATTATAAATAAAGGTAACACAATAAACAACAAAAGAACGCACAAAAATTGAGAAGGAATTTTTGAAGAGATGGGTCAAATGATTCCGTCAAGTTCCAATAATTTCGGCTGCTAGGTGGGAAAATCTTTCCCTTCGATCAGCTCGGAAGGAGAGGAATTTTTTAAAGAATACCGATTCGGAGAAAGATATCCTTCCCATGCTTCTAAAAGGGAAGGGAAAGTTTAAGAATACGGCTTTGACAGTTCCCCAGGCGCAGCGGCGGTTTCGGAATAATTCGTCGTCAAATCAATTCGCCGTCACAACAATAACAAGACAATTCGCCATCATTAATGAAGACAACTATGGGTGACGCTAAAATATAATTCAAAGGCAACTACAGCGAGGAAGAAACAAGTTAATTATTGACTAAAGGTGCAACTAATAAACAATATCCAAAGCCTATGCTATTGAACATAGACTCTGATGGATTTCCCCTGAAATATAGTTATTAAAGTACTGATTAATTAATAAAGTATATTTATAGAATGACGGGGAATTGTCCAGGGTGTGAATTGTCCTGACAGGGAATCGTCCATGTTTTGATGGCGAATTGTCTGACGGCGAATTGTCTCGGAAATGCAGAGGCATGGGTGTGAGTTAGGTGTTTGTTTACAAGCCTAACTCGCGCTTTCTCTCGAGTAAATGAGTTAATACGAACTATTCTCTCCAGAACATTTTACCACGTGGAGCCTCTTACATCATGACTACGACTTTAACCTTATTACCTCGTGTTTCCACGAAATAATGGAATTTTTAACGAGTTGATTTTTTTTTTTCATGATAGCCTCTACGAGTAT
>JAGKTI010009979.1:19361-29546 GCA_018397915.1 Birgus latro
GAGAATCAGTTATTGACCCACCACAATTTTTCACCTAACTCAAATTACCTTTAAATCTCTCGGTCTCATACTATACCATGTTGACTCCAATTGAAGGTCCTATGTAGCTATAAACCTTAATGATTCCCTAAAACTGATTTAAAAAAAATAATTTCTGATCTAGCAAGTATCCACAGCTTTATCGGCTATGAATTACCTATATAAAAAGCACTCTATATAATTCGCTCATCTCAATTATTTAAATTATTTATTTTACCACAATTTACTCACAGATCAGTAGGATTATAAATATATATGAATGCAAGTCAAACATGACACTTTGAGGCAATGCACTTTTTATGAGCTTATATACTTACATTTTTTTTCTACGGCTAGTCTCAGGCCAAGTTGTATAAAAGTTACAGGATTATACAAATGTAACTTTTCATCCTAACGCGCATCATACTTTCGTGTATTTCTGCCTGGGCAGAGCCATGGCAAAATGCTAATAACAAGGGAAATGATGTTTCACTAACAAATTTTAACCTTTCTTGCATGAAATAGAAGTGGCATTTGTATTTTGCCCTAAAAGTTAAAAAGCCAGTTATTGCGTATTCTGTGCTTGTGGGGCCCCTTAGGTCAATATTACGCCGTGTGTCAGTCGCCAGGGCTGATTCATAAATCAATACAAGATGAGACACTGGTCGAAAACAACTCGCAATTCCTCTCTTTTCCCTCCAATTTCTCCCCTTCTTTGTCCCTTTCCCATTCCCCCCCTTATAACTGTTACAGTACTTATCATTATGGTTGAACAAGCATATATAAGTTTTCGAAATATGCCGAAAAAACTTGGGAAAAATTTTAGGAACTGGTGTGTGGGAGGCATTTGTAAGCTCAATGTATTATGCCTACCACGGAATGCACTGGGGGAAATAAATTAGTGGCAATTCTAGGGTGATGGCAACACTCCACCCCCGCATAAGATGCCATATACCTCCAGGCTGGATTTCTCGTCCCTCTTTTTCCTCTCCCTCTCTTTCTTACTTCTCTCTTTCCCTTTTCTGCTTTCATTCTTTACTGCCTTTCCTTTCATCCCCTAACCTTTCTTTCCCTATTTAACTTCAGTTTCCTGTGGTCCTATCCTTCTTTGTTAAAATACTTTGCTCATTAAATTTTCTTTTCTTCCGACTCTTACTCCCCCCCCTCCATCTCTTGTCTTTCCCATTTCTGTCTTCCTTCTCTCTGGTTTTTCCATCCATCCCTTTTTCCTTTTCCCCCCTGTTTTACTACTGTATCCTGCTGCCCCATCATTCTTTCTATTTTTTCTCTTCTTTATTTTCCTCTTTCCTTCTTTTTCCTAACGTACCATCATATCAGCTCGTTTCTTTCCTTCCTTTGCTCCACCTCCCCGTTTTCAGTCCTTATCTACGTTCCCCTTTGTCTCACCCTGCACTCTCCCGGTAATTCTCTGCCATTCTCATTATTAAACTCCCATACTTTATATTATGCAACAGATTCATAGTTTTTATCATCCTTTTCGATAGTATGTTCCTCTTAATTTCATTCACCAAGTCATTATATTCTAACACTTCATTTCACCCTTTCCAATCATCTCTAATGTTTGGTGCTCGTCTCCGCTTTCCTACTGGACTAGTCCCTTTCATATATCTTATTCTTTTCTCTGTTCTTCACGTTCCTGCCAATATTCCTTGCATGCCACGAAACACTCCCTCATACATTCATAAACACATTATATAGGCTACATACACTGATACACGAGCGTTGACTAAAAGATAGTCTATTGTCTTATCATATCTAAAAATACTGTCTGCAGTAAAATGAATCGCAGGCAAATAACGAGTGACTGGAATGAGCATAGCTTGGGCAATCGTGGAATAATAATAATAATGATGATTATGATAAAAAAATAATAATAATGATAATAAAAATAATAATGAAGGTTATTATAGTGAGGGACAACCAAGATAACGGTAATAAAAATAACAATAATCGTAATAATGACGTCACTCAGAAAACGTCAACCAAGCGTCCCCTCGTAACAGCCGAATATATTTTTATGCTTCCCCCCTCGACCCTCATTCCCTCTATGGCTCATAACGCAATATCCCCCATTTCCATCACAATTTCCATTTCAATTAATGCAAACAATGGGAGAGCATTTCCATATTCGCGGCATAAAGGATAATTTTTGGCCTGCTCCGCCATCCTCCCACGCACCAAACAAAAACGCATCGCAGAAATTTTCCCACTATGTGACTTCAACAGGCTAGTACTTATTTTTTCCAATATGAAGTTCTTATTCTCGGTATTTGACTACTCTACGAAGATATTCAGTAACAAAGAAAGCTCTGACATAACGCAAAACTAATAAAATAACATTAAAGCCTCGGAGAGTATTGTAACGAGGTCGTTCAGGCCCCTTGGTTCAGCTGGCGGGGGCGGGCGGGTGACACAGCCTCCCGCGAAAATTCATCAAAACTCAAATAATTTCCCCGAATCCTGACCATTTTTGCCATTGTCAGGCTGGCGTTTTTACATCTACGGCCGGCGTTAACAGACCGCCTGTCACCCCGCCGCCCTCCGCCCTCTCACTGAATATCGTCCGAATTTCCATTGGGAATCGATCGGGTCATTCTAGGGTTTCAGAGCTGTCGGTGGGAAGGCAATGGGCCGTTTTTCATATTATTTCTGCTGTTTGTTAACTTTTTCGGGCATCTTTATAGTTATCTGGCACTTAAAACATGACCTCTGTGATTATACCGTATTATAATTCTGTATTCTTTTTTTTTTTTTTACATGGAGGTGCGTGCGAGCGATAAACATTAACCAAGTCCGGGAAACAGCTGTGCAGAGATCCAGCCGGCGATAATATTAATTACTATTTTCTACACTCTGCCGTACCTTCCATTTATACAATTTCACTGTATAGTAATCGTCATATTATATATTTTATGCATTCCACGTTCCATGCTACCGTAACACAAGGGTAGTAGTCAAACGCGTGTAGGTTCCTCGGACAAAAACATTAACCAGCAACTTTCGCCAGTAGTTGCCGCCACCCCCTCCACCCACAACTTTAAAATGGTCTTCCCGTCCTTTCCCTTCCTTTCCCCCCCAGCCCTCCTCTTCTCTTCCCCTCCACCCATATAACCTCTCTCTCTCCCTCTCTCATATGCTTCTACGACATCATTCTGATATCAATTCTCTACTTTATCTGCTTTAATGTCCTTTTCTTCCGTCATACATCATCATTTTCTCCTCTTTCCTGTACATTTTTTCTTTTTCACTCCCTTCATTCCTTTCCATTCATCCTCTACCACATCTTCGTACCTCATAATTATCAGCAACATTCTCATATTCTTTTCCGCTCATTTTTTCTCCTATTTCCTGCATGTCCTCGCGTCTTTCCTTCGTAGGAATATTTTCTTTTCTTTCCCTTGCTTCCTCTTTACTTTCCTTTTCTTATCTCTTTCATTCCACATATTACTTTTCAGCTTTAATATCAATCTTCCTATTTCTCAGTTTACTCCAGATTTTCACGTTTCCCTTAATTTTTCGTATTTTCATTTTTTCTCTTTCGTTCTGCTCTTTCATTTCACATATCCTCTTTCCTCTTTTCCTTTCAATTGTCTTCATCTCTCTCTCTTGTCTTCGCCACTATTTTTTCTTTCCGATCTCTATCCGGCTTTTCCGCTCTTTTCTTTCCACATTTTGTTCTCTCTTCATATGCACCCTTCGTTCCTCTCTTCCATTCATCCTTCACCTGGTCTTCCATTTAGCTTCCATTACACACTTCGTCCTTCTCTCTCAGCGTTTTCTCCTTCCTCCTCAATCCCACACGTCTTTTTCCCTTCCCTTTCTCCTCTACACTTCCTCTTCTCGTTTCTCTTCTTTTTAATTTCCATTCCCTCTTTCTTAACTCCTGCATCTCCTCTTTCATTCCTCTCCCATTCCACATATCCTCCACCCTTCCTCTTCTCTCCTTCCTTTGCTCTCTCCTTTTTCGTCTCTCTCTTCTGTTTCCCCTCTCTTCCCATACTTTCATTTCCTTTTCACATTTTCCTTCCTCTTCCTCCAAACTTTTCCTTTACTCTTTTCCCCCTTGTATATTCCATCTTCCTCTTCTCTCTCACACCTCTTCCCCTTGTATTCCCTCGCATACTTCACTTCCCTTTTCCTTTCTCCTCACACTCACTCTTTCCCTCTCACATTATCTCTTCCATTTTTCTTCCCTTCCACACTTCTTATTCCTTTTCTTCTTTCCACGTTTCCTCTAGTTTTCTTATATTTTCTCTACCCAGAATTTCTCCCTTTGACTTTTTTCCACATTCTTCTCCTAATTTATAGTTTCCTTTCCTTTATGTTTCCATTCCATCCCATCCTTTCTTTTCCTCCCCTTCCCTTTCCTTGTCCATACATGTACAATACCTCCCACTTACCTTTCATCCCCTTCCCTTTCTCATCCTTAATTACTCTCCCTTTCCCCCTCTTCCCCCCCCCCTACCCATCCCTATCGTGACATGCACGCAAACAATCACCCAATTTACAAGGCCCTTATGTTCTTCCTTTTAAAATATAATTAACCACTTCAGCTCAAGAACGGCATTTTAAAATTTGTTTTTGCCCTTCTCCTGACGATTTTATGAAGCTTACGAGAGACTTCAAGCTTGAAACATCAGATACAGATTTTGCTGATCCCTTCCTTACGACTTCTGGCTCCCAAACTCAAATAAAATTATTTGGAAGTTGCAAGTTAACATAAAAAAAAAAAAGGCTATTATACTGCGGGGTTTAATTACGAGTATACTATTGATAGGAGCATGGAGTGTTTGTGGCCTAAGTTCCACAGAACAGACGTTTGTGTGAGGTGACTTCCTGTCTTTTAATTATAGCACTGTGCACCAAACGACTACATTCAGTTCTGTGGAGTCCCTCCCCGATTAGGGGTTGCAGAAAGCTATATGTAAATCACACAGCTTAAAGAACTCTCCCCTAAACTGAACAAAATCGTCTGCAGACCGTGAAAATAATGTAAAGTAATTCATCGTACTGACGGAGATAACGATAATATTTAACTCCTTCAGTGCGAGGACCTACTCGTAATTTTAATGTTATTATAGTTGCTGAACGGACGACTTGGTCTATTTTAACGTAGACCTCTAGTGGTCAGAGTTAATGAGCCTTCAACTAAACCCTCCAGTTCGGAAAGTATACTCTAAGCTGAATGAAATTGTCTAACCGTAGCAAAAGTAGAATAAATAAGTCATCTTACTAGAGGGGTTACAGGAAGGATACAGACCACAAAGTTCATATATGTAGTCATGTTCTGTTATATAAACATTCTGCCAAGGTCTGCAATACTGTGTAGTTTTCTGTATTACAATATTTCTTAGGGGTCGTACAGTGTTACGTGGTGTTCTATCATCGCTTTACGTGGTGTAGTGTTCTAGCTAGTGGTGTCATGTTTTGTAGTTCTGTTGTGTAGTGTTGTTTGTACTGGTATGTGGTTTTCTGTTATGTGATGTTATGTGGTGCTTTAGCGTGATATATATTGTTCCTTAGTATGTGCTGTTGTGTGCTGTACCAATATGTGATGTTCTGGTATGAGGAGCACTGTTGCGTAGCTTTAGGAAGTCTGTTGTGTACTCTTAGGTTATTTGACATTCTGTTCTGTGATTTTGTTTCATTGAGTTCAGTTCTGTGGGACGCTGTTGTGTGGTGCTGTTATGCGGTGTTCTGCTATGTGGTGTTCTGTTATGCGGTGTTCTGCTACGTGGTGTTCTGTTATTTAGTGTTCTGTCATTTAGTGTTCTGTGTAGTGGTATGTGCTGTTGTGGAGCTATGTGGTAGTCTGTGTAGTGTTATGTTCTATTATGTAAAGTTGTTATACAGTGTTATGTATAGTATTCTTTATGTGGTGGTATGTGGTCTGTTATAATGTGGTGCTTTGTATGTTCCACTGAGTCGTGCTATATCGTGCTACATGAAGTTGTGTTGTTCTATGGTATTCTGTAGCGTGTTCAGCTTTATGGTGTTCTGTTATGTGGTATTCTCTGTGATGCTTGTTATGTGGTGTACTGTTAAGTAGTGTTCTGTTATGCAGTGTTATGGTATGTGGAGAACTGTTACATAATGTTCTATTGGGATGTTGCTATGAAGTGTCATGTGGTGATCTGTTATGTAGGTTACGTAATGTTTGTTGGAATTCTATAATGTTGCTATGATAGAAGGTGTACCGTTAGACAGTGTTATGTAAAGAATTGCTTTGTTATGAAGTGTTCGGTTTATGTTGTGTTATGTTGCGTTCTATTATGGAGTGTTATGTGCTGCATTGTATTTAGTATTTTTATATGCAGTATCTTCATCAGCGGGATCTTTTCAAGGAGAGTTCAGTTGTGTGGAGTTCTGTTACTTATATAAAGTCAAGTTGTACTGTGTGGAGTTGCATGCAATGGAGCTGAATAATCTGGAGTTGTATCAAGGGAAGCTGTATTAAGAAGAGGTGTATTATGTGGAGTTCTAGTGATAGTAGTTTTATTTAATGGAGTTTTACTGAGTACATGTATTATCAAATGGAACTGTATTAAGTGGACTTATTACCTCCGCCAAGGAGGTTATGTTTTCACCCCTGTCCGTTTGTTTGTTTGTTTGTTGGTTGGTTTGTGAGCAAGATTACACAAAATCTACTGGACGGATTTCCACGAAACTTGGCAGAAGAATGGGCCTTGGCCCAGAATAGACTCCATTACATTTCGGTGCGGATCCAGATAAAGGTGCGGATCCAAGATTTTCTTTTCCCCACTTTGTTTAACATTGTGAAATAGGGCGTTTTCGACATTTTCGTCAATTTTTCAGTGAATATTGCATGGGATCTTGATGAAAAAAAATCAGGCATATTTAGGATGTTGCTATCTACGAATGTGTACAGTTTGGCGTGGATCCAAAAAAAATTCCGGATCTAGCGGATTTAAATATGCTTTTATAGGGGAGTAGTCTTTTTCCAGCTGCATGTTGGGCCTTGACGGAGGTATGCGCTCTATTGTGTGCCATTCTAGCATATTACTGTACACAGAGTACAGCTTTCTGAAGCGCATCCCTAAGTAGTACCTAAGACAGGGTAAGTACCGTGCTGCAATAGGTAAAAGACCGAATATACTAATCTAGTACAATGCTGAATATCACAATTTAAGGCCACTCGTTCAGAGAGAGAGAGAGAGAGAGAGAGAGAGAGAGAGAGAGAGAGAGAGAGATGGACATAGTATAAAGGAAAAAAAATATTTTTCTGATGATTGGTTCAGACAATCCACTTGTGGTGATTGATGCGGTTAGAGTATATATATTCAAATTATGTAATGCGTTTGTTGTGTGCGTGTGTATCTGCGAGTCTGTGTGTGGCTGTGTGTGTAGTGTATAACTGTGTGTGCTAACCAGATGGCTATTATTGCATTTAACAAGCAGCCCATAATCCCGGCAGCTAGTGCTGCCGCCTAACGGTCTTCCCCTAAAGCTGATGACTCCTAGAGGACTCACTACATGCTCTTGCTTAGTAAGGTGAAGTTAGATCACGTTGTTTTGGATTAGGTTAGGTTAATCAGAACAGGTTAGGTTAGTATAGCTAGGTTTTATGACACCCAAGGACATCTTCATCAGCAAAATCATTATCAAAATTTAAATAGATCACATAAGACACTTTCAAATAAATATATGTTTCATGTAATAAACCATTATGAGCAGCCAAAATATTTACCAATAAGTATGCCTCTTCCAGCAATAGTACGAACAAACAGTGGTGCAGATCCAGTAAAGGAGCGGACCTTCTCTTCGGAGGGAGAATGACATAAAGAATTCGCCCTGTCTCATGCTGACAAAGTACGAAAAGGAAACGGCTATCAGTATCAAAGCATGATGTAACTGTTGAAGTATTCAAAGATATAATATGCTTGTGTGTGGGAGTCTGTGTATGTTACTGATATGTACCGACAGAATGGGAGCATAAAAACTACAACTACTGTATAATTATGTCCGCCACGACTTAAGGAACACGAATATCGTAAGAATACACTGACCTTTGCTGAAATAATGACTCTCCATACCAGCCTCACTGGTTAAACACCAGAATGTATGTGCTATGATGTTGTCCCTAATAAGCAGAAATCTAAAACTGTGGAATAATCAATTTGGGTGTGGGGCATGATGTGGTGGATTCCAGGAACCACACTCCTTATTCGTTAACATCATATTCTATACTGTACGCTCACAACTGCTGTATACGTCTGTGTGTTTGTATATATCTATGTACTTATGTAAACTTGTGTGCATGTGTTGTCGATGTGTTTGTGTGTATGTGTGTGGTTATGGGCATCCTTGTGTGTATCTCTGATTTGTGTATTTTCAGTTGTGTATATCTATGCTTGTGTACTATACATAAGCAGGCTCCTGCGTATATAATAGCTTGTATCTGGTGCTCGTGTGTGTTGCTGTGTTTATTTATGCATGTGTGTATATGTGTGCTTGTGTGTGTGTGTGTGTGTGTGTGTGTGTGTATTTTGTGGGTATATACGTGTCTGCATGTGCCTGTTTGCAAGTGTGTCACTTTGTGCTTGCTTTTTTCTCTATGCAAGTATACAGTATATTTGTGTGCTCGTATGTGTCTGTGTGCATGTTTGTGTGTACATGTATGCTTGTGTGAATATATGTGTGTGTGTGTGTGTGTGTGTGTGTGTGTAGTTGCCTATTTGTGCATTCGTTGTGCTTTTGTTTATCTTTATTTGCAGCTGTGTATGGATGTGTGTTTATTTCTTTACGTGTGAAAGTTTTGTGTGTGTGTGTGTGTGTGTGTGTGTGTGTGTGTGTGTGTGTGTGTGTGTGTATGCGTGTGTATTTATGTATATCTGTAAGAAATCATTTACGCTCATTTTTCCTCTTTCGTCAGTCACTAATCTTCCCCACAGTTATAAGCATGCCTTGAAGACGACATTTTTTTACGTCTTGTTAAACAAAGATATACTTAATATACAATAAAGTGCAAATAGTAACAGCACCCATTCTACCATCTTTGTAGTATAGCGGTCAGGGTCTAGATTATTTAGTGCAATATATTTAAGTAGAAATGACCCTAGGTAGGAATTATATGACTGAAGAAACTCCACTCACCTCTGGGGGTCGACCCAGTGAAAGGCCGTCACTCTGGCTGGGTAGTTTTAGCCACCACGTCATCACTATCTGAAAATGCGTTAGGCTCGGGTAATAAACAGGCAACTCTTTCGACGATACTAGCAACGTTTCATGGATTTACGTTTAGTTTACCAGACGAAAAGAAATATCGAAAGGTTTATTTTAATACCGTTGCTTTAGCAGAACAACATGGTTCCATATTCACATAATTTACTTGGCCCTACGTCACATTCAGAAACTTAAAGGTCACAAGACAGTCACATTCAAGAAAAAATTAGCTGAATTTTGATTAAAAAATTGATCACTTAACGATAATAGCTACTCGATGGAGTCTGGCTCTCTCAGATCAATGCAGTTTCTGGGCCGTCGATTTATTATATTCCAATAATCACACAGACTTAATTTAACAAATCCAGTAGGCAAATATTGTATAAGCTCTTCAGAAGTCACAAATGTACTGAGCTAAAATAACACACCTTAAAATCCACATTACTTGCCAGTCATCCTTATGAACTCCCTATTCACATAGAGAAATGACTGCCTGAGGAAAGAACGTTCATATTTTCAGGTCCCTTTTTCGGAAAGTAAACTCAGTTCCTAAGAGAGAAGGATACAGAAATATCATTTGGCGTGTACAGTAAGTTATTAGCACAAGAATTGCGCCGTATGCTAAGTATAATGTTTGTTGTAAGTTGGGCTGACGTGATCTTGCTTTGACTTATCAACGCAAAGGCAAGGAAGACTTTTCAGTAGAAGAGGGTGAAGTCCTTAAGGTAGCGCCATCTACTATATATATGTGCAACCCTGCTTGGATACAACGGGGAACAATTATATTTGGACAAACATGAACCTTATTTTTCTTTTATATCATAAATTTTATAAGTAGGTCAGATCAAATATGGAAATTCCTTTGGATAACTGAAGTATAAGGCCACTGGATTATTTTAGGACCTATTGAGAAATGTTTATCATGAATGAGTAAATAGTTAATGGTAGTAAGGTAAGAAAAAG
>JAGKTI010009980.1:0-21845 GCA_018397915.1 Birgus latro
CTCCTCGCCTCTCTTCTCTTCTCGATACTCTTGTCTCTTTTCCCCCTACACCCTGCTGCTCACCCCTTTTTCCCCTCTGTGTTACTTCCCACACTCTTATCCTACACTGCCCTCACACTGCCGCCCATTCCTATCCTCACATCCCTCTTCAGCTCTCACATCTCACCCTGACCTACCCTCACACCCTTGTCCTGTGTTCCCATACTCTCCATCGCCACACTCCTGTTCTCCCATCCAGTCACGTCCCTGTCCTCTCCTATCCTCACATTCCCATTCTTCTCTCACATCCTGCTCTACCCTACACTTATATTCCCGTCGTGTCCTATGTCTGCACCATAATCCTTATTTTTCACACCCTTGTCATGCCCTACTCTCACACCTCTCCCCGGTCATGCCATAACTTCACATCCCTGCCCTATTCACATCCCTCTGTCCACCGTTTCCCTGCCCTCACATCGTGCCCTTCATACCCTCACACCCTCACATCCTTGGCCTGGCCTCTACACCACTCCTGCTGTGTCCTGCCCCGCCCTGCTCTGACCCATGCACTCTATCATGTCTCCTCTTATCATTGTCTGACTTTGTCATGCCTCACCCTGTCCTGTCCCATCCTGTCATGCCTCTCCCTGTCATACAACCCACAATCACGCTCTACCCTGTTACGTCCCACCTTGTCCTGCCCTGTCTAGTTCTGCCGTCACACTACTTCCCTGTCCTTCCTTCACACCCTCATCACAGTATCCTCGTCCCACCCCCACCCCATTTCTTCTTTAATCTGTGTACTGTCATCACGCCCTTTTTCTCCCCTTCATTCACACTTTAGCCTTCCTAACACACATACCTCTGCCTTCACCTGTCTTCACATCCCTACACTACCCTCACATCCTGCCCTGCAATCACACCCAGGTCCTGTTCCAATGCTTTAAATTTCTTACAAATGCAGGTCACCATACCCTCCTAGTCTGGGCACTCACCTCTTCCTCTACGTCTAAATTCTCACTCTCCGCTCTCGCTAAACTGTCCCAACGCCATTACCTAATATCATATCTAAGCTTATCCTCACATCTTTTCCCTCACATCACTGTCCCCCTGCCCCTCACACCCCGACCCTCACACCCTACTCACACCCCTTCCTCAGATTCGTACCCTCATACCTCTATTTCCTCTGACCTTAACTTCACGCGTGTTATTTAAGAGAGTTGGTGACACAGACCATCCCACTTCCCAGAACTCCTTTGAATAGACTGATGAACGAGTGAGCGAGAGATCAAAGTGGATAAGGTTACTGGAACTGAACCCCTATATTCCCTTCCACCAAAGTTACAGAACACTACCTTTACCTGGCAAAGTTTTGGGTAATTATATGATATTATAGGTCTGAAAGGGACTTAGCCTTTACCATGACGCTGGAGAAACGGATCTGTCTACGTTCTTTAACCTTTTTGACACAAGTGAAAACTGAGAGGGACTTGAAGTCTTTGCAACCAGGAAAAGTCACCAACCCAAAGAAATGAATAAAATTTAAAAAGAAAAATATTATGACTGAACTCAGGATCATATAAGAGTCTGCTTGTCCCGGGAGTCGCAGTTAAAGATACAAACTGCAGGCAGCGGTTTCACATGAGAGGCGAATCCATCGGAAGATGAAGTTCATCTATTCTAGTACTGAGTTACTCTGAAGAATGCTATGAAATAAACCCAAGTTATTACAACTAAAGTAGAATTTTTTTCGTACCGCCAGTGAATGATACAAGAGTGAAGGAACAACGCGGACATTTAACACGAATGGAGAATTCATGGGGAGATGAAATTTCTTTTTTCCTAATACCGAGTTACTCTGAAATAAATCTTACAAACTCCTCCCCCCAAAAAAACATGTTTTCTCACCACCTTTGAATGATACAAATGTCAGGGGTCAACGCGGGGAGTGTGGTCGCAAGAGCATAGCACCTAGGAAGATATTAATCCTTTATTCTGGTAAGGAGTTAGAATATGATAAATCTTAAATAATCCCCCCAAAATAGACATTCCTCTCACCTCCAGCCCCAGGGAGCACCGAGGGGGGTCGTCCCAGGAGCATTATACACAGGAAGGTGAAATTGCTTTATTCTGGTGTTGGGTTCCGTAATGGCGTCAGACATCCTGCTTGCTACTGTCGAGGTGAAGCTTTAACGAAGATAATAGACTTTGTACGTAATGAACTGTAAAAAGGTTGTTCTTCTCGTACGGTAGATGCTTTTTTACCGATTTTTCGTCCTTGATTAATATACTTAATTTAAAATAGGTTTTCCTTTTAAAACTAAGAAATATCTGCACAAGTAAAAGGTATCGTGTGAGAGAAGTTTGGTATTGTATTGTTCCTAGAGTAGGTGTGGAAGATGTGGGTGTGAGAAAGGTGTGGGTGTATGAGGTGTGGGTGTGTGAGAGATGTGGGTATGTAGGAGGTGTGGGTATATGGATGTGGGTGTGTGGGAGGTGTGGCTGTGTGGAAGGTGTAGATGTGTGGAAGGTGTAGGTGCGTGGGAGGTGTAGATATGCGGGAGATACAGGTGTGTGGAAGGTGAAGGTGTGTGGGAGGTGTAGGTGTGTAGAGCGAGAAAGGAATAGGTAGTACGGATGTAGGATGACGTAAGGTTTGGATGCTCAAGGAAGATGTGAAATTAGAGAAGAAATGGATAGTGTGGGATAATACTTACAGAAGGAAGCAGTGTCGGACGCACCCCTTCAGGCCTTGGGTATATACACTTTTTTAATCCTATTCTTGCTTTCTCCGTACGACTTTATCCAGCTTGAGGAAGACTCACTGAATTGGAGATGAAAACATGGCCACTCGTACCCCTTCATTTCTGCAGTGCCTTTCATAATTGATTAAAAAAGAAAAAAAACGCAAGCAGTAAGAATAACCCTCTGAAGAAGGGGCAACGTCTGGGTAAATTGTGCTTGAATTCAGGGGTCTCTTGGCCTAAAGGAACGCCTCTGATATATTTCATCCGTGTACGACAAATATCTAGGAAAATAACAATTGCTATTATCTCTTCTTTAACCTACTCCGCAAAGAGGGGTTTCTCTTATAAGCTAAATATAATCAACTAATGGAAGCATGAATAAAATAACACACACACACACACACACACACACACACACACAAAAGACACCATAGTACTGGAAGAATTAATAGTGAAGTTTCCAAGCCCTTCAGGACAAGATCTCTCCAAAATTAATAAGATCGTTAGGTGGTAGCTAGAATTAAATAAAAAAAGAGCTTCGTGCACCGGGGATTAACAGTCTAGATCAACATGCCGTGCCGTGTTCCATATGTTCACCCGCCAAAATATAGTGGCCTCATTAATTTTCAGAGACCAGACCATCATGAAAGGTTAATCAGACCACGGAAGGGAAGGTGTGAGCGCTGAGTGGGATGAGGGGTGAGGCCAGGGGTGGATGGTGTGAGGTGCGGAGGGAGGAGAGAGAAGAAGAGGGGTTCAAAGAGGTGTTTTGGGAGTGATAGAAGTGTGGGAGAAGAGGAAGCGTTGAGAGGGCAGGGTGGAGATGAGAGGGGGGAAGTAGCAAGGAGGGATTGTGTGTGTGGGAGAGGAGGTAGTGGAGGGATGCATGAGAGGTGTGGATGTTGTGAGGTGTGGAGTGAGAGTAAGGGTGGACTGTGTGGATGGATGCATGAGAGGTGTGGATGTTGAGAGGTGTGGAGTGAGAACAAGGGTGGACGGTGTGTGATGTGAGCTGAAATCGGGAGAGGGGAAGATATGGAAGATAAGAGATGAGGAATGAGGACAGGGATGGATGGAAAGTGATGTGGAATGATATCAGTAGAAGAGGAAGCTTGGGTGTGGGCAGGGATGGATGGTGTGGAGTATGGGATGATAGTGGCAAAGGGGAATTATGGATGTTTAGAGGTGCGGAATAAGAACTCGATGGATGAATATGATATGGAATTACATCAACAGAGGGGAAGATGTAGTTATAGAGTGAGGACAGGTGTGGGTGGTGAATGTGCAGGACGATATATGTTTTGGTGTGGATGTTGAAAAGAGTGGAATTAGGACAAGGGTAGATGGGACGTGATGTGGTATGGTACTGAAAGGTGTGGATGTTGAGAAGTGTAGAATAAGGAGAGGTGTGGATGTTACAGGATGTGGGGTGATATTAGCAAATGGGAAGATGTGTTTACGGAAAGACAGCAGGAGTAGAAAGTATGATGTGACAGTAACAAAAGGGATAGGTGTGTTTTGATGTTCGCAATGTAGAGTTAATGTGGAAAATGTTAAACAAAATAAGCAATGATGTCTGGCGTTGGTGTTTGCTGGGGGTGGGGAGTGGTAGGGGAGGTATAGAGAGAGAAGGGAGGGAGAAAGGGGAGACATAATGGTGAAACGAGAGGGGGACGCAGTGTGTGTGTGTGTGTGGGAGGTTAAAAGGAAGAGCGGAGAGAGGGAAAGGGGGATGGGGGAAAGAGAGAGAGGGAAGGGGAGGGGAAGGCAGCCAAGCGTGCACCGGTAGTGACTTAAAATGGCGGCATAATCCAATCATATGCGGAGGGGGAAGGGAGAACGAGAGAGAGGGAGAGAGAGAGAGAGGGGGGGAGGGAGAGGGAGTCGCACACACACACACACACACACACACACACACACGCTTGTTTTTACTAGGCGATAGAATTATACTAAGAGGAAAACTAAACACTCACCAGTAAGAGACATTTAAGAAAAGCATAGCGAAGCACAAGGCTCTCTCCCACCCCCCAGTCCCTCCGACAATTAGCGTTACAGGAAGCAACATTAAAAATAATAACTTGCAGGGTTAAAAAGTCTGAGGGGGAAAGTTTATAGAAACGGTGGAAACTAGTATTATGATGAATGAAGAGGGCAGACCAGTGAGAAGCTAAAGTGGAGAAGCATAAGGGAACGAGAAACAGAAGGGAAGAAAGAGACGAAAAGGAAAAATGGACTGATCATCGTGGACAGAGAATTCAAAGAGAGAAAGGGAAAAGGGAGTAAAGAAAGAGGAGGTAAAAAAGAAGGGGAAAGGTAAATAAACAGAGAAGAAGAGGAGACTGTGAAAGAATAGGAGAGAAAATGCTGTAAATGCTGGGAGAGAGAGAGAGAGAGAGAGAGAGAGAGAGCACCCCCTTAATAGCCTAAACCATGGAGGGAGGGAGGGATAAGATATTGTGTACAGCCGCGTCCGCAAATAGCCCTAGCCCCGGTGCTCGCCATTTTGTCCAACAGGGGCGGTATTAGGGACTTTTTATCGGGGGATGGGGGGAGGGGAGGGGAAAGGGGACCAATATCTGGTCATTTTCTTATCTTCCTTTCCTTTCTTTTCTTTTCCTTTCCTTTTCTTTCTTCTTTGATTCCCTTCTTTTCCCTTTCCTTTTCCTCCCTTCCTTTATTTTCTTTCCTTTTCTTGCACTGCCTTTCCATTCCTTTCTTCTCCTTTCATTCCCGTCCTTTTCTTTTCTTTCCTTCCCCATCTTCCCTTCCCTTCCTTTCCCTTCTCCTCCCTCCTTTCATTCCCTTCTTTTCTTTCCTCTTCCTTCTCTTCCTCAACCTTCCTTTCCCTTACCCCCTTACCCTCCCTGCCTCTAGCTTCTCCTCTCTCACCTGAACGTCCCTCTCATTCCTTCCCTTCCCTTCTCGGCGATTTTCTTTCCTTCATAATTTCTTTCCCCGTTTCCCCTCCCCCTTTCTGTTGGTCCCTTTTCCTCTCTTCACCATGATTATTGTTCTTTGTTTTTTTTTCCTTTCTCTTCCTTCACGTTTTGACTCTCCATCTCTTTTCTTGATTTGTTTTTTTCCTCTCTCTCTTCTTTCTCTTTCTCCCTTTTCTTCATTGTTCCTTTCTTTCTTCGATCCATTCCCAACTGTACTCCTTCAATTTAATTCTTTTCTTTCTCTTCTTTCTCCTTCCCTTCTCTCCTGTCCTTTCCCCTCCCTTCCCTTCCTCTTATTCTCTTCCCTCCCCTTCCCTCCCTTGTCCTTCCCTCTATCTTTACTTCTCTTTTCCCTCTCTCTCTCTCTTTCCTCCCTTCCGTTACCTCCCTCCCTCCAAATTTTTTCCCTCCCCTTCCTTTTTTTCATCGCCTCCCTATAATTTACCTCTCCCTTCCCTTGTTGGTTCTTTTCTTCCTTTTTTTTTCCAATCCCCCTTTTTTCGTCTTCCATCTTTTATTCTCTCCATCATCCCTATCTTTAGTAATAATTATATTCCCTCGTTCTACCACTCACTCTTCTCTTCTTTCCAGTAGTCATTCTTTGTCACTCTTCTCTTCTCATCCTGTTATCATTCTCCGTCATTCTTCTCTTCTTCTTCTCTCTCTATAATCATCCTCTGCCGCCCTCATCATCATTCTACTCCCTTTCTACTTTTTACCTTTTCTGTTTAGCCATTTTCTTCCGTAGTTACTATCCTTCTCTCTCTCTCTCTCTCTCTCTCTCTCTCTCTCTCTCTCTCTCTTTCATGGCATTTTCCGTAGCATTTCCGATTAAGCGACCATAAATCTCACTTAGCGGAATTTGCTCTTATTTATCGCCCTGCTAACCAATTTATTATTCTTTACTGCGTACATAGCTATCTAAATTTATTATCGTGAGCAACAATGGTTCCCGTTTGAGGCATCTTTAGTGAATGGAGAGTGTGAAATTGAGTGACAAAGGCGTATTAGAAATGGGTGTTTGGAAGGAGGAAGAGAGGAAGAATGAGGACAAGATGGAGGAATAGGAAGGAAGAGGATACGAGAGAGTGTATAAGTGTGGGATACTTGGAAGGATAAGGAGAGAAATACAAAGAAAATAATAATGATAACAGTGATAAAAGTAATAATAATAATAATAATAATAATAATAATAATAATAGTTTTCGATACGGTGGGGGAATCGTGAGGGAGGGTGATGTGTAGCGAGAGGAGACTATAGGTACGGAAATGCTGGAGGATATTTTCGTTGTGGTCGCCCCTCACAGGATGCAGTATCGGACAACCAAAGAAGAAGTAACCTGATGGACGGATTGTGCTTTGTATAGAGTTCCAGAAAGTACCAGAATTACCGATGCACCTAAGATTAAATTCCAGCTTAAGCAAAACGATTTTACCCAACCTAGAGGGAGTCATAGGAGCCCGAGAGTGTTGATATTGTAACCTTTACGCCTCTCATGGTCAGAATAACGCTAGTAATCTTTTCGAGCTAACGGCAGACGATTTTATTCAGCCAAAACTGCACCACTGGAGACTGAGCAAATCAAATGAACAAACTGCATAAAATTAATTGGTGATTGTAAGAATACCATTTAAAAATATGTCACTGATCTGAACAGGTTTATGGAGTTATTTTTTAATAATGTTGAAGGCCTCCCCAGAGCCAAAGAAATTCGTCGGGAAGTAAGAAGAATAAACAAGTACGTCATCGTTGTGAAGGGGTTGATATCAGTGAGGGATAAATGAATCGTCTGTCAAGTATCCCATGGTATAATCTGATCAGTCCTCATCTCCCCCACCTCACTATTCATCACATGCCCCACCCCCCCCCCCCCCCGATGCCTCCTTCCCTTTCCCTCCCCACTATGCACTACATCCCTCCCCTCCGTTGTTCCCTCTCCTCGCCCTCCCCTCCACTATCCTTCATATCCCCCTCTCTCTCGGTTGCTCCCTCCCCTCTCCCTCCCCTCTCCCTCCCCACTATCCATCACATTCCTCCCCCCCTCCCTCCGTTGCTCCTTCCCCTCTCCCTCCCCATTTTCCATCACATCCGCCCCTCTTCCTCCTTCTCTCTCTCCCCATACCCTATCCTCACCGATATGCCGAAACTGATCTATTAAACCCCATCAGTACGGTGACGTTTGCTATATTTTATCCTTCCTAACTGCAAACGATATAATTTGGCTTAGAAAATATCCGTCATAATAATGGGATTAATGGAGGATAAATCTACCTCCTCAAGTCGGATAAATCCCACCTTAAGAAAATAAAATCGTCTGGGCATAGCATGAGTTAAAACAAAAAAATCCAGTAAACGGGTTAATCTATTTGTTGCCAGACGCCGAATTACATAGTTTATACAGGGAAGCGGAACCAGAGGGACCCCAGTGCTCTCTGTCACAAGGCATCACTACTTCCTTCCCGCCACTCCAAGACACTCTCCCTCATGTATCCCTCCACCTCGTTCTCAGTCTTCTTCCCCTTAATACAGTTGACCTACGTGTATGAAGTCTAATGTGTGTGTGTGTGTGTGTGTGTGTGTGTGTGTGTGTGTGTGTGTTATTCTTGATATACGGCGGCTGTGACCTTTGACCTTACGCTGCCAGGATTTGAATGCAACCAGTCAATCAGTCAGTCTCCCTCGCCTTCTCTCATCTTTTCTTCCTCTACTGCAATTTAATCTTCTCCCTTTCCTTGTCCTTCCGTCATTCGCTTTCCACTTTTCCTTATCTAAATCCCCCTTTTTCCCCCCTTTCTTCTTCCTTTCTATTCTCCTTCATGTGGAAAAAAAAAAGTTCTCAGATCAATATCATCATCATCATCATCATCATCATCATCATCATGTCGTCAGCGTAGTCAGCGATGGGTTAATTATAGACCTCATTAACCCCTCCACAACGAGAGGGTTTGCTTAGTAGAACAAAACAGTCTGATATAGCTGTAGAACAAAATAATGACTTTCACTGGTTGATGGATTGAAACTTGAGCACCACCCTGTACAATATATTTTGATGTAATTTATTTTTATTTTTTTTTTTAGCTTCCTGCAGTCCACCATCTTCCTTTTTGGAGACTGGGAAGTAGTTGAAGGACGTTCGCATAGCCAGTCAGTTGAGCCGCTCAGTTATATCAGTTCCACCACATGAAGGCGTCCCTCTCCAGCACTATATTTAGGTGTACTGCAGTGAGACGTGGCTTAGGACAGGAGGTCGTAGTCAAGATGAACGATATGTACCTTTGCCTAATTACTGCAGTTACCCGTAAAAGCCCCTAGGGAGGAAGGGAAGAGGGGAGGGGAAATAAAAAGAGCGTGGAGGGAGAAAAAGCGTGGAGGGAAGGAAGGAAGGCAAGTAGAGAAAAAGAGGATGGAAGGAAGGAATGAAAGGGAGAGAAAATGAGGGTCGAGGGGAAGAGGGAAGGGGAGAGATGAAGAGTGTGAAGAGTGGGAGAGGGAAGGGAAGATGGGAGGGGAGAGAAAATAGAGGTGGGAGAGAGAGAGACGAGTGGAGACGTAGGAGGGAATAGGAGATGCGAGAGAATAAAGGAAAGTGGGTTTAAGGGAGAATAAAAAAATATAAAAAGAAGATGGAGGAAGAATAAAGTGAGAGAGGGACTGGAGGAAAGAAGGGGGAGAGAGAGATAAGATGGAGAAGAGATGGAAACAGTAGGTCAAGGAAGAAGGAAGAAGAAAGGAAAAGGAGGAGGTGGAATTAGAGCAAGAGGGGAAACATTAAAGAACAGGCAGACAAGGAGGATAAAAGGAGGAAAAGGAAGAAAGAGGAAGAAAACAAGGTACGTCATAGGAGGAAGGAGAAAGACCGACTCAGTGCTGTCTTCATACACAGATGTTGACTTTGTAAAGGGGTCTTATAAGTTTTTTTTTTTTTTGTGTGTGTGAGTCTATTAAGTACAATGTGTCCGGGCATCTCGAAATTAATGGTTCTTGATTTTGGCTCTTTTATTAAATGTTCTTTGGGAATGAATATTTTACAAGAGCAATCATCCTCTGGGTCTTTCTTTTTCCACTATAAAAAGACAAGGTGGTGAGCCAGGGGGTGAGGTGAGTGTGAAGGGGAGGGCTGCCGAGTAACAAACACGAAAGCACACTCTAAGTTCAGGTTCCTCCATAAATTGATTACCACTTACTTGGTGTGCTTACGGCGGCCATATCTCCCGCTCCACCACATGCTTTCCACGATGTAACGCAGCGGTGGGGCCTCGTAAGCGCCATCACGTCACTTTACAGGCACTTGTGGTGATCTACCTGGCCTGCCATTAGTTCAGGGTAGAAGAGAATGGCACTCGTTTTTTTGGCGGGTGATGTGTTGTTGTGAGGTGGTCTTGAGTGTGTGGTTGAGTAGATGGTACAATGGTGATGGGGACGAGGAGGTACAGAAGGAAAAATGTGACAGGGAATAGACAGTTCTCTCTTTTTCTTTCCCCTGTTTTTAGTCTACCTATTTATGACTGTGGGACTAGGGCTGGGAAGATGTACAGTGATGATTACGATGATTATGATATATTTCCAAACCTTCATAACTTCGGAGAATTCTTGGCACATAAAACACCATATAGCGGAGAAAATGCGTTTGCTGAATTAAATATGGACACGCAAACTATCAACTTTAGAATCTGACAAGCTTCATCCTTTCTTTTATGGCTCAGTGACTCCATCCATCTCTCCATCCATCATTCAAATTCTTTTTCCCACTAATGCATGGAGTGGGGGAGTCGCAGAAATAAAAATAAAACAATAAAGTAGAAAGACTGGAGAACCATCAATGAGGAGCCAGTGAATTGGGCCATAAATCAACTCTCAGTATAAAAGTCTTCAGTATTCTAGGCTCCATCCCACAGTCCAAGCAATCCATACAAGACTGAGCGTGAAGGAGTCATAAATAAGCCAGCAGTAAACAAAAAGAGAAGAGGGGAAAAATAACACCGCTATTTTCAGTCTGACTCACCCCAGCCTAACTTTACCTAACTTAATCTATCTGACACTGAGACATCCGGTTTGCTTTGTGTGTGTGTGTGTGTGTGTGTGTGTATGTGTGTGTGTGTGTGTATGTGTGTTTGTAAGAGAGAGAGAGAGAGATGGATGTGGTGGCTTGGGTATGAAAAGACGATGAAGCGGTGTAGTGAGATTGACCATTAAGGTGTACCTGGAGAAATGTTAATGGTTTTACTTGACACGAAAATTAGTTAGTGAGTTTGTGTCTGAATAATAGATGTAATGGGCGATGATGCGTCGATATTCATTCACTCACTTGATTTATGTCGCAATTGAGCTTTGAAAAATGGCCACGACCTACATGTTGGTGAATACGGTGGGCAAATAGAGGAACATAAATAAGAAGCCTAATTGATAACCATATATAAGAGTCACACATTTATGTTAGTACACAGTTCACACAGATATACAGTATATATGCACACACACACACACACACACACACAAATAGGCTGAATGACTGACTACCTGATTGATGGACAGATAGATAGAGGAATATACAAACGCACATATGCATATAGTCACAGAGGTACACACACACGCACACACACACACACACACACACACACACACACACACGTAGGGCAGAGCAGAGCAGTTTTTACCACTCTTGACTTCCCCCCAGCAAGCTGCAACCTTCCCTCTATACAAGTGCCCGGAAAATTGGCGAAAATCTACAATTATCTTACCCTTGATGGATGGTAATTATCGCTCATACATCTTACATCTCCCCCGTATAATCAAAATTACAACTTGTATGTAAAACAAATTTAGATAATAGAGATCAGAGTCGTAAACTAGAATTACTGGAGAAACCAACATCACGATCGTCTTTTTTTTCTCTCTTTTTTCAGGGCATAATTTTAGCAATGCCGTTGTTCCCTCGACCCCACCAGGCAGGAGCTTAACTAAACCCCGGGCCCAGATTTTCCGAGCGTGTTATTAAGCATAAGTTTCGCACGTAAATATTTGTTATTATTTTTTCGAGGGAAGGGGTGGCCGGCCTCCCTCGTTCAGCCTGCATACGTTTAGTGCAGCAGGCGACGGTGGCAGGGGCAGGGCAGGCCAGGGCAGGGCAGGGCAGGGGCGGGATGCGGTAATTACAGCAGATGCCGTAAATATCCAGAGCCCTCTACTGCAATAATGCTTGGATGCACACACACACACACACACACACACACACACACACGGGAGCGGGGGATCACTAGAGGAACAGCAGAAAAAGGCTGAAGGAAGAAGGGCGAGGAGACATGAAAGAGGGCAAGGATGAGGGAGGCGATTTTGACAGAGGACAATTCTTATGGATGANGGAACTGCAGAAAAAGGCTGAAGGAAGAAGGGCGAGGAGACATGAAAGAGGGCAAGGATGAGGGAGGCGATTTTGACAGAGGACAATTCTTATGGAGGACGAGATTGAGAGACCATGGAGCTGAAAGAGGACGAGGCTGAGGAAAGATGAGGTAGCTGGAGGATAAGGCTGACTGAGGATAAAGCTGAATATGTATTAAATTATAGAGGAGAGATTCAGGGTCGAAAGGTTGAGTGAGGATGATGCCGAGAAAAGAATAAGAAGATACACGAAGAATGACGAGGATGTATGACGAAAAATGTAGCGCAGGTAAAGGGAAAAACACATGACTTAAGGTGAACGCGGACGTTGCATGGAAAGGTGAAGGCCACATCGCAAAAGCACAATATCAGTCGGTGCCAAGAAACAACCACAACGAAGGAGGAAGATGAGGAAGGGAAGCGAGGTTATGTGAAGGATGACGAGGGCGTAGGAGGTAAAGAAGGGCGTGATGTACGGAGCGAGCAGATTACATGGGAAGGGACGAAATAAAAATGAGGGGAGCCGAAAATTACAAGAGGGACGGACAGGTTTGTGATATAGAGAGGGACGATGTTACCTAAGAACATAAGGAAAGAGGGTAACAGCAGGTGTGACTAGACCATGAAGATAAGACAAAGATAGCCAAGAAGAAATGGTGAGAGTAATTTTGGGTCGGAGGCATGATTAGGACAAGTGATACGGTGGTGATGGAAAGACAATGTACCATTACACATTTCCAATCTTGTTAGCGCCAGACTTGTAAAGTGAGACCCCTGGTACTGAATGTCTTAGAAAGAAACCTTAGGAACAACCTCGCCTGGCAAATGGTTAGACAAAACATAGGGAACGCTACGCTGTTGCAACGCTCCATCTGACCAAGCATATACCCTTCCCCCCCACTTCACTCCACAACTAACCAGGCGCATAAAGGCCCTCACCGCCTCCCGTGTATAACACAAAGACATTAAAACTGAAATTTTTCAGCAGTTTATCCATGGTAATAATGAAGTTATGAGCAAATTTGATAAAATTATGACTTGTGCTTTTTCATTTAGGCAGCCATTTTTATGATTATACAGTATGATAGGTATAGTCATGAAACTCCATACATAACTAGATATTCATATAATCATTTTTCTGTACAATTTCTGCTTCCTAGGTGTAATAGTTGCAAAGTTTTAACATAAAAATGCGTTGAATTAATCTGTCTTATGTATTTTTTTCAGTTTTATAACATTATATAATCTCATGGCATTCTAACTAACAGAATGGCACCAGGGGGCATATTAACACATATTCCTGGAGAGTTTGAAGCCTTTACCTATTAGTTTCTGAGTCCTAGCCCGGAAACGAGATTTTATTTTTTATACTTTGTCATTATTATTAAAAAAAAGAAATGGGACACAGCATTCCACCTACCAAAAGGCACCAGTCCACTACAAGATATATAACTATGTGAAATTTCATGACTCTATGGCGAACACTTTCTGAGTTCTGGCCCGGAAACGAAATCACTTCACCCGGCCAGCCACCCTACCGCCCTGCTTCTCAGCTCTACGGATGGACACATACTGATCCCAGTGATAACAACATCCTCCTCTGACTTTGTCATGTGGAGGGTAAAAATCCTCATTAACATCTTCACTACAATGATACTTTTTTATTCTTTGGTACTAGACGCTTTATTTCAGCTCTTGACGGAACTCTCATAAGGAAGGAGTTAAAAGGCAATGGTGAAATAAACCACTTCAGAACAATGTTTTTTATTTAATCGTATTCTCCCGACGATTTTATTCAGCTTAGGAAACACTCAGTGTCCTGGAGGAATTATATAAACCCTACCTTAATCCCTCCACTACTTGAGGCTCTTCCAAGGTCAGATACAAAAGTCTCTGTGATTAGAAGCAAAAGACGTCGCAGCGAAGGGCTTAAAAAAGAGTAACAGCCAACACATACTACCCCTTTAGCGGGTCTCAGAAAGGCTCCCGTCCAGATCATTAAACCCGTAGGAGACCACCCTCTGTCCTTGTGTTCTTTATACGACAGAAGAGCCGCTAATCACTTTGGATTCCATCAGTCTACTTCGTTTTGACTATGCATAAATAGATAGATGGATTGACAGATACACAGAGGCGGTGGACGAAGCAGCAAATCCAGACGCCACTCCCGCTGAGACTGTGGGAATAAATTCGACTTGTCGCGTTCCGCCGACCTTCTCCAGTTCAGTGATACCCGCTGCAATTTATCTTTATCTATCTATCTATCTATCAATCTACGTATCTGTCTACCTAATTGTTATTATTATTACTATTATTATTATTATTATTATTGTTATTATTATTATTATTATTATTATTATTATTATTATTATTATTATTATTATTACTATTATTATTATTTCTATTATTATTATTATTATTATTATTATTATTATTATTATTATTATTATTACTATTATTATTATTTCTATTATTATTATTATTATTATTATTATTATTATTATTATTATTATTACCCTCCTCCTCTCTCTCTTCCTCCTTCTTGTCCTCCCCCTCCCCTTCCTCCCCCTCTTCCCCTTCCTCCCCCTCATCTTCCCCCTTCCCTCTTATCCTCCTGCACCTCTTCTTCCCCCCCCTCCTTCTCCTCCTCCCCTTCCTCCGTGCGTCGTACACGTAACAATGCTACTTTACGACGCCCTACCTCACGGCCCTCCCTCATTAATTTGCCGGAATAGGAATGTGGATCAGGAATTACAAACAGTGTGCATACGTGTGTGCTGGTGGAGGGCTAATGAGACTTGGGAAGGAGGGGGAGGGGAGGAGGAAGCACTTACAGGTAGAAAATAAGAAGAGAAAATAAAGAAGAATTGAGATGTCTGTACAAGTCAACAATCACAGTAGCAACAGCAAACACAATAACAGCAAAAACAATAACAACAGCAGCAATAATAATAATAATAATAATAATAACAATAGTAATAATAATAATAACACCAACAACAACAACAAAAAATAGATGGAGGTCTAACACGAGAGGAGGATGTAGAAAAAAGAAGGAGGAGGAGGAGAAGAAGAAGAAGAAGAAGAAGAAGAATGTGAATGAGAAATTATAAACAGCGTGTATACATGTGTGGTGGTGGGGGGGGGGGGGGTAATGAGACGGAGGGGGCGAAGTACTTGCAGGTTTAGCTGTAAGATGAAAAGAAGAAGTAGAGAAGGATAGGAGGGGAAGGAGGAGGAAGAGAAGGGGAAGGAGGAGGAGAAAGGGAATGAGGAGCGAAAGAAGGAAGCGGAGAATTAGAAGAGGAGAAACAGAGGAAGAGAAGGGAGAAAATAAATCGCCTTCCCACATATTTTAGGGAAGAAAGAGAATAAGGAGAAGGAAGAGGAAAATTAAAAGAGGAGCGAGGGAGGAGGAGAGAGAGAAAAAAACAAATTCTCGTACACCTTGTCCCACAATAATAATAATGAAACGAAATAAATCGTCATTCCCTTAAATCAGTTCCGTGCCTGTTCATCATCATCATCATTATTATCATCATTACTCTGCTTGATGACTGTATAGTGGTGGTGGTGGTTGGTAGTTATCGCTCCAATACGAGTAACTAATTTAAGCAGATGTATTTTTCGTTTATTCATGCCACTTTTTGATGACTATATTTAGTTTACAAGAGACCTTCCAGACTGAAGGGATTAAATGAAGGACAGTATTCTCGTGTAGTTAGGGGAAAAAAAATTACTAACAGCTCTTGGTATTTCCTCCTCCTATCATTTTTTTCGGGATCCTGCCTCACCTCATCCCCACGTGGAAGAAGATAATGATGATGATGATGATGATATTGATGGCAGGAATATGATACAAGTGACGTCCTAGGGCTGAAGGGGGCAACAAAATCATTACCATCAGGCCATTTTATTCAGCTTGAAGGGAGAGCTTTGGTGGTAATGAGGGAGCGCGTAATTGCATGATTGTTGGCGGTCCTCAAAGCAAATGTTGCAGGAATATTGCAATAATTCTTCCCTGTATTAGTGCATCGATACCCACACTCCCATGGCAGTGTTTTCGTGTGGGTTTAGGAAGCTTACTAACACCTCCTCTTTACCGGTTTATTTTTTTTATTCTGCTCCGTTACTATATTCTTGTATGTTATGCAATCAATCTCGATATTAAAACGATACAAGAAGCAAAAAATAAATCGCTAAGGAAGAGGTGCTACGGAGCTTCCTTACCCAGCGAGAATGCCGGCCCTAGTCTCGTGCCAGGGGACTTGACGGGGCTGAGAGTAAGGCACGTATTCTCGTCGGTTAAGGAAGCTCCCTAACACCTTTTCCTAAGCGATCTACTTTGCTTATTACACTATACTGTCCTCTTCTGTGTTTTATAAATCCTTCGAACATCGCCACATACTCTGCATAAATAACATACAATGGGATATTTGCCAACCGTATCCAAAAATAAATCGCTAAGGAAGAGGTGCTAGGGAGCCTCCTTAACAGGCGAGAATTACGGGTCTAAGTCCTAGGAACCTGAGAGTGTCAATCCTCGAAGCAAACGTCCCAGTAGGCTAATACTGCAATCATTTTTTCTCCGTATTATCGCATCGCTAGTTACAGTTCCAGTCCTGTATTGTTGGTGGGGATGAGGGGTTGGTGGGGTTTAGGGCCGTATAATTAATAGAAAATAAATCGCTCAGGAAGGAGTGCTACGGAGTCTCTTATACGATCTAGAATACGGCACTAAGGCAGTATGCTTAAGAACTTAAATTGGGAAAAGTAAAAATCTGTCCCTATACTTCTATGAAATCTGTTAGGCACGTATTGAAAACAGAACGTGCCTGATCGTTCTTTATCTTTGCTGGTTGTACCCTGGAGCGTAGAAATTATGGCAGACTTCTCATGTGTAATAACTGCCGAGCGTATGCAAATTAGGTAACAGGTGTCACGAATTAATATCTTTACACAACAGTGCTCAAGGAATTATCGAACTTTATATCCCGAAACCTGTCATCATTTATCTATTTTTTTATCATTATTTTTGTTCCTTATTCAGCGTAGTTAGAGCAGGCCAACAAACTGAAATGTATTACGAGTTAATTCATACATAACTAATAAATTTTAAAACAGTCTTCATTTTGAATTGCCTTACAAGCAGTCTTTGAAACCCAGTGCATACAAGAATTTCGAAATAAATGGATGTGTAATTTGGTGTTCCTGTGTTCAGTTTTCCTTGGGTGGGTGGAATGAAGATTGTTGCCTATACGTTTTAGTGCTTCTTTATAAAGGCCTTCAGTACGGTGGCATCTCTTTCACATTAATATCTTCTGAGAGTTTTACTAGTAGTAGTAGTAGTAGTAGTAGTAGTAGTAGTATCATCATCATCACAACTTTCTTAAGGCCAAGGTGAGACTTTTCAATGGAAGGAGTATTTTAGACGGAATCCTCTTTTACTCCTCCAGTGCTAGATTACTCCCCAAAGCTGAATAAAATCGTCTGGAGAAGGCAGGAGTAAAAAGTACGTCATCGTAGAGAAGAGGTCGCCGACATACACTGAAGAATAAATGACAGAGAGATAAATAATACAATAGACCTCGCGATAGTTGGCCAAGAAAAATTACAGCGCTGAGGATTTATATTGTATTTTTCCTCTGTTATAATCCATCTTTTTTTTTATGTAGTCAGATTATAGCAAGAACTAAAGGAGCATCATGAGTTATTATAAAGAACAAGATAATGAACTCTCCAGGTCATTGCACTGTGACGAGTGTTGTTTATTTTTTATTGCTTATTCTGTCTATAGGTGAGGTGCATTTTGGTGGTTACGAAAATATATAGAAAAATAGTTAATGTAAGCAAAGACATACTGGAAATTTTCTGGGTAATGTACTGTGACGGCATATTACGTTATACTTATACTTATTTTTCGTTTTCATTTTCTTCCTTTTTTTTCAAGGTCATAAGCCGGTTGAGTTTATGTAAAAAAAAGAAGTGGACAGTATCATGGATTAATTATACTACAAGACCCTGGAAATTTTGAATATTTATACACAACAACGCCTATCTGTAAATTATTGTTATTAAAATTATAGAATTATTCATATGTCTGTTTTCTGTGGGTTTTTTTTCTGTTTTATTCTTTTTTTCCTTTCTCAGGTAGGCATGAGATTTATTTATGTGAGACTCTGCACGTGAATTCAGCTCCAGTTCCGGTGGCTCCCTCTCGCCTGAATTAAATCGTCTGGCATTAACTGAAATAGAATGCTAGAGTTGTCCCGACCGTGAAAAGGTTGTGATGACGATTTTAGCTCTCCCACGCTCCTATGACACTCTCCGCTGAATACAATCGTCTGGCGTTAGCTGGGGTAAATCATTATTAAAGTTTCCCCGACTATGAGAGGGTTCTAATCTCTCTCTCTCTCTCTCTCTCTCTCTCTCTCTCTCTCTCTCTCTCTCTCTCTCTCTCTCTCTCCCCACAGACTGACAATATCGGTAATTATTATATACTCGTACACTAAATATCTGTTTTCCTCCTTCATCGCGATGCCTATACTGCTATTACTCTGTTGACAACTATTTCATTTTATTACCTACGTCATCGAAACTGGAGGGTATGTATTCACCTATGTTTGTTGCTTGCCAGAGTCGAAAGACTCGGCAAGCATGCTGGTCAGTTCCGTAAGTTTGTTTGTCTGTCTGTTTGTTTGTCTGCTTTCTACAGGTCACAATTTTGAACCAGTCGCTCTGAAAAAATAAAAATAAAAAAATGAGAAGGTAGATATCCGTAAACCCGGAAGTCTCTATCAAAATCGGCTAAAGACCCTGGGCTGGGTGGGGGGTTGAAACCCCTCAATGGTCGTGGGTCTGGAAGTCGTCGGGACCCAGGGCTGGCCGGCCCAGGCACCATTTTTTTAGATTTCGAAAATCGTTTTTTTTTTTTTTACCAAATTGAAGAGAAACGTCTGGCGCACCTGGCAATACAGTTATTAGCTTCAAAAACCTATTCTGTGCTTTGCAATGAAACGAGATGATTTCACCAAATGACTGCCTACACAATCAAATCCATCCGCCAAACGGATGTGAAACGCCAGTGATAACTAAGCAGACAGTCGGGGGGGGGAGAGGGGGGGATCCATCCGGCAAGCGCTGTGCCTATAGTAATTTCATCTGTTTGTTTGTTTGTCCACAAGATATCTCCAAAAGTTCTCAATGAATTTCAGTGAAATTTTGTGTGGAAAGGTAGGCCATGGGCCAAGAAAAAATTTGTTAAATTTTGGGGCGGATCGGGATCCGGGTCCTATGCATCCCCCACAATGTCTCCAAAAGTTCTCAATGAATTTCAGTAAAATTGTGGAAGAGTGGTCCATGGGTCAAGGAACAATTGATTATATTTGGGGGGGGATCCGGACCCCATATATTCCACACAGTATTTCCATGGATCCGGATCCGGATCCTTTTCAATGGCAATGGCATTGACGGAGGTATGTGCTCGTTGAGTGCTTTCGAGTTTCCATTGTCGTGATGGAAATTATTTTTTTTTATTCTTTGTTCATCAAAGTCCTACATCAACACGAATATTCTTTTATCAGCCTGTCTGCATTTTTTCCCCTTCTTTCAGCAGATTAAGTATTATCTCTGTTTACTGCGAACATTTCGTATGTATCTGGGCCCTACTTCGTGTCTTCTCTTATTTATTCTACCTGACTTTAATTTGCAGTTTCTCTATCCGTAAATTAAACAGTCTCGAGTTTTCACATACATTCGTTAGTCATCTTCGACCTTATCTCCATTTATACAGTTTTTCTGTTTTTTTTTTTTCCACAAACTAACACTCAGGCCCCTAGAACAAACTCTTTAATAAAATCGTCCTGAGTAGAATGCTAGAGTTGTGCTGGTCGAGAGAGAGTTAAACAATAGCTAGAATGACTCCTATACTCTTATTTATCTAGCCCATATCGCCTCGCATGCCGGCTGTCATCATCACGCCCCGTCTAGATTAACACATTGGCTAGAGTTACGCAGCTCAGGAGGCGGTCATTGAGATGGATAGATAAAGCCCTTAGAGACAGCACGAGGGAGGATAGACGGACGGAGTAAGAAATGAGTAGGCACACACGTCCACCCCGTTCCATTATTTTCTTATCCCTCTATCTAAATGACTGGCTGTCTTTTTTTCTGGCTGTCTTTTTTCTGACTGTCTTCTTCTTCTTCTTTTTTTTACGTCGATGCTGTGTTTCGGTATGGTGTCTGTGTTTTATCTCGTTCCTTTTTCGAGTACGGCGTTGTATAATGAGTTTTTTAAAAGCTGCTTAACTGGTCCAGGATTTTATGTTGTTGGTGATGGTGTCATTATTAGTATTAGTATTAGCATTATTAGTATTATTTATCTATTTTAATTAAGTGTCGCAAAACATCTTTGGCCGTGCATTTTACCCTTTGATCAAAAATAAGCTGCCCTTGCTACGGTGTGGGGCGTGAAAAACCCTTAGATTTTTTCCCTTCTTAGACTGAATGAAGGAGTATGAAGGTAACAGGAATAAAATATAAAAATCGTCATCGAAGTAAAGGTGTTAATGGCAGCTCTTTTTTTTCTTTTCACTAGGACAGGTCTCATCTATAGTTTAAAAAAATCGTTGGGTGATAGTAAGAGTAACATCGCAAAAAGACGCCATAGAACTGAATGTGTTAAGTGGGAAATATCTGAGAATCTAAAAAGCGTTCTTTGGCGGTAGTGGAATTAAATAACTACTAACGTCATCGTAAGGAAAAGATAGTTGGCGACATTTTTCGAACACTTTCTATTCGGTAAATAAAATGAGAATATTAGTTAACTAACAACGAATCGGTGTAGGGGCGTTGGTGAAGGAATATATGAGGGAGGGTGGTGTGTCATGGGAGGAATTGTTACTGAGTAGGGATACAAATGACTGGAGGTACTTTGGTCAAGGCCAGCCCCTCACAAGATGCAACTTCTGACAATAAGTAAGTTAATCACGATCGTCCTCCATTTCGAAATCAAATTAGTAATATTGACCAAACGGAGATGCTTGTTCTTCCTGTGGATTCATAGACTTGTATTCTTGTGAGTTAAGGAAGCTCCCTAGCACCTTCTTCTAAGCGATTTATTTTGCTTATTGCACCTTACCGTCCGAGTCAGTGCTGCACAAATCCTTCAGACATCACCACACTTTGCAAAAATAGCGTAAAAAGGGATATTAATAAACAGTATCCGAAAATAAATCGCTAAGGAAGAGGTATTAGGGAGCCTCCTTACCCGACGCGAGTACGGGCCATACACTCTCTTACGATCGAGACAACCCTGATAGTTCTAATCAACTAACGCTAGGTGGTTTATTCAGACGAGGGTGAGTCACAGGAGCCCAAGAGTGTTGATAATGTCATCTTTAGGGGTCATGATCAAGGATAACTATACCGTTATTATTATTATTATTATTATTATTATTATTATTATTATTATTTCCATGAACTACGCAAGCTTATTTTCTTCAGCTGGGAATTGGTTATAAAAGCGTAAGAGTGTTAATAGCCATACAGACATTCAGAAGGAGGCAAACGATGAGAAAGACAGACAGACAGATAGACAGAAAGATTAAAGACAGACAGACAGACAGACAGACAGACAGACACACACACACACACACACACACACACACACAGAGAGAGAGAGAGAGAGAGAGAGAGAGAGAGAGAGAACTAACATAATACCCATCACCGAAGGCACCCATGTTCTCTCATGTACCCCACTTTGCCCCCTTCCCTCTCCCATTCCCCCCACCTCACCCCCTC
>JAGKTI010009981.1:0-29542 GCA_018397915.1 Birgus latro
CAGGGGTCAGTTTTGAGTCCCTTGTTGTTTATCATGGTGCTTGAAGCCCTCTCACGTGACTTCAGAGATGGAATGCTGATGATTTGGTGTTGATTGCAGAGAATGAAAAGGAGGCGGAGGAAAGATTTAAGAAGTGGAGAGATGGTATGGGGCACAAGGGCTTAAGGGTAAACGCAGATAAAACAAGTGATGATATCTAGGGTTGGTGGCGGTACAATCAGAGGAGAGGGAGAGTGGCCATGTGCAGTTTGCCACAAAGGTGTGGGAAGTAATTCCATCTTGTGTACCCCGCTGCAGGGGGTCACCTTGACGTGGTGGTGGGGCTTGAAGCGTGGTTGGCCGTGCCACCTACTTTGGGGGCTTGCCTACCTTTGTAGGGTTCGGCATTTGTCGCCCTCGTGGACCAAGCACCCCCTACATCACTAGTGGAGAAGGCCTGCTGGTGATGTTTGTTCCAGCCCGTTTGCCATCTAGGGTTGGACTGCCGCCTCCCCACGTGTTTGCCGTGCGTGGCGTCCCGTAATGCTGGGAGACAGGAGTCCTGGAGGTTGAGCGATGCTGTATGGTGTGCCTGGCAGCTAGCAAAACACCTCTTTGGTCCCTTACTCTGGCTAGACAGGAGGCCTGGTTGGGCCCGACCAGGTCAATCGGCTGGTCATGCGTTGGCTAGGGTCAAGTGGGCACTGGGGAGCCTGGTGGCTCCTATCGTCCTGGAGTCACCCTTGCCCGGGTCCCCTGGTGGTTACCCGCGTATACTCTCCCGCTACCTCTGGGGTCGCCAGTGGTGTTATCCCTGGCACACGACCTCCCCTTGTTGGGCTCCATGGTGGGTGGAGGGGTGGGGGGATGAAGTTATTTTGTTTATATATGGCTCAAGCTAAGAAAACTTTCGTTGACAACACGGCCTCTGTCCCTGGACATTCGTCTGACTACACCACCCTTATTGCCACTCTGGAGCCATTCCAGGCCCCTGGTGACTTTCCTCCTTTGCCCCAGCGTTCAACTGGGACTAGGAGGAGGTCACGTTGGGTTGGTTCGGCTCTCGGGTTTGGCCCAGAAGAAAACGAACAAGAGCATTATGCAAAGTACCTAGTGCTGAAACCCTCTGCAGGTGGCTCAGCACTAGATGTAGATATCTTTGACCTGTACCGAGCCATTGTTTCAGCTTGTGGTCATGAACCTGTAATCTCAACCCAGGGGGATGGTAGCCTCCTTACTGAGGTGTCCTCCCCAGCTGAAAGCTCTCGCCTCCAGGCTTTGACTTCGGTATCTGCCACTGCCATGTCTTGTGTCCCCCATGCCACATTTAACCAGTGCAAGGGGGTTATTTACTCTCGGGACCTCCTGCGATACCCAGAGGCCCGGTTATTGGAGGAACTTTGCTCCTCTGGAGTAGTGAGTGTCAACCGGGTAATGAAGAAAATTGATGGTGTTTTGACCCCAACTCCAACGCTGTTCCTGACATTCGAGAGATTGACGCTGCCTGCTTCAGTAAAACTAGCTTGGCTTTCACTTCCGGTGAAGCCCTATGTTCCCAACCCAAAGAGATGTTTTCACTGTCAGGGGTATGGGCATGTTAGCCACTCTTGTCGCCGTGCACAGGCTGGCCTTCCTGGTATCTGTGTTTCCTGTGGTGGATCAAACCATGCCAGTGACTGCCCAGGGCCCCTTAAGTGCTATCATTGTGGAGGTCCTCATGCTGTCTCTTCGAAAAACTGTCCCAGGTACTGCCTGGAAAAAGAGATATTGTCCATACGTACACGAGAGAGGGTTTCGTTCCCTGAGGCCAAAAGGAAAGCTCAGACCCTCTTCTTTCAGCCTGGGGTTACTTATGCTTCTGTACTATCTAGAATTCCAGTGCAACGCCATGGATCTCAGAAGAAGCCTCAACCCACTCCAGTACCCCCTCCTTCAACTCAAGATATGCAGAATGCTGTCCCCAAGGTTACCGCTGTAAGTGAGGATACTTATCTGACCGTTACCGCTGCTCCAGCTGTTCCAGCCCCCACGTCGGTGGCTGATGACTTGCTCACTTCTGTTGTCGTGGCAGACGTCCACGTTGACCAGACTCCTCCTCCCGTCGTAGCCAGTGTGCCCAAGGCTCCATCTGTATCTGGCAAACGCCATCGTAGCTCTTCAGAGTCTTCTGATCATGTAGACTGGCCACCTAAGGTCTCAGTGGTCGACACTTCCATCGACACCCCTACTGTTCCCTCTGTCCAGCAGGAAGAGGGAGCTAGCAATGTTACAACGGCAGCTGATGGTTCACCTCTGGCCCCATCTCCACCTGATGTTGTTAGCCAGTCCATGGGTACCTTAGATCTGAAGCACGGAATGGCCTCCTCTAATGAATCGAGTCCTGTGGACTCTACTTCCACTTCTGGAGCTTCTGGTGGGGGCAATGACTCTCCTCCACCTCCAAAGGCAGCCACCAAGCTGCCTTCCAAGCAAAACTGGTCTGCCCACTTCAAGAAAGAGTGTGGCACAACTCACTTCCTCATCCTCCCATTTACATTCGGCCGTTCGACAGAGGGTGAGAGTTCCTGGTGCTGGGCAGGCTCCTCCAAAGAGCTCTCCAAAGTATAAACCCAAACCCGCAGGGGGGGCAAAACTGTCACGCCCCTCATCCTAATCCTTCCTTCACTATGGGAACTATGGCATTTTCAGCCAGTATAATACAATGGAACTGTTGAGGGTTGCGGGGTAATTGGGAGGAGCTGCGGACCCTCCTGACCTGTTCCCCTATGTGTATATGTCTCCAGGAAACTCTTGTAGGGTTTGCCACCCCCCATGCACCACCTGGGTACACTGCTTTCTACTCAACACCAACCCAGGGTCCTGTCGGGGGTAGTGCTGTCTTGGTGAGAGCAGACATTCCTCATTGGCCAGTCCACCTCCAGTCTGACCTCCAGTGTGTAGCTGTACAATTGTATGCCCATCGCTGGTATACAGTATGTTCCATTTATTTACCACCCAACACAGCAGTCGATAGGGTAGAACTTGAGAACCTTCTTGGCCATTTACCTAAGCCCTTTCTTCTCCTGGGGGACTTCAATGGTCACCACCCTTTGTGGGGTGACTGTCTTACTAACCAACGTGGGAGTTTGTTGGCGTCCTTATTGGAGGATGAGGATCTTGCCCTGCTCAATACTGGGGCGTTTACACATTTTCATCCCCAAACGGGTTCATTTACAGCTATTGACCTCTCTATCTGCTCTCCTAACTGTCTTTTGGACTTTACCTGGGAGGTTGTGGAGGATCTCCATGGAAGTGACCACTTTCCCATCCTTCTCACTGCAACAGTGTCTAGTCCCTGTTCTCGTTTACCGAGGTGGAGAGTGGATAAGGCAGACTGGTCCCTTTTCTCTTCTTTGATTCCTATTAATGTCTCAGTCGAAGACTTTCCACATATTGATGAGGCTGTTTCATTCTTTACCTCCCTTCTGCATTCTGCTGCCCTTCATGCTGTTCCCAAAACTTCTGGCAGGTATCGCTACCGACCTGTCCCATGGTGGAATGAGGAATGCAGCGTTGCTGTACGTGCTAAGAAGTTAGCTTTCTCCCGTTATCGAAGATGCAGGACGGAGCATAATCTTGTCGAGTTCAGAAGGGCGCGGGCCAAGGCTCGTCGAGTACTGAAACAAGCTAAGCGGGATTCATGGATGGCATATGTGTCATCTGTTAACTCAAAGACACCAATATCTCAGGTGTGGAAGAGGGTGCGAAAGATTTCGGGAAAGTTCAATCAAGGCAGGTCCCCTGTGCTGATGTCTAATGGTGAGCCTGTTGGTGATCCTGCAGCTGTGGCCGATATTTTTGCATCTGCCTTTGCGGCAGTCAGTCAAAGAGACGCTACCTCACCAATTTTTGCCAGACGACGGGAGATAGAAGAGGCAAGGGTGTTGGACTTCCGTTCAGGGAGTGTGGAGTCCTACAACCTCCCATTCTCTTTTTGCGAACTCCAATCTGCCCTTTCCCTCTGTCATGACACCTCACCAGGGCCGGATGATATTCCTAACACGATGCTCCGACACCTGGATAAGGATGCTTTGTCCTTTCTCCTCAGCCTTTTTAATAAAATCTGGAGGGAATCTTCTCTTCCCACCTCTTGGCGTGAGGCTATTGTTCTACCGTTTCAGAAGCCAGGGAAGACAGGCAACAGTCCCTTGGAGTATCGACCAATCGCCTTAACATCCTGCTTGTGCAAACTATTTGAGAAAATGGTCAACACACGCCTAATGTATTTCCTAGAAAGGAATGAATGTCTCTCTCAGTGTCAGTTTGGGTTTAGAAAATGTCGCTCAACAACTGATGCACTAGTTCGCCTTGAGACTGCAGCATGTGATGCCTTTGCTAGACGGCAACATCTGATGTGCGTTTTCTTTGATCTTGAGAAAGCATACGACACTACATGGCAGTTTGGTATACTCCAACAACTCCATTCTTATGGTTTACGAGGCCGGCTTCCCCTATTTATATTAAATTTTCTGCGTGACCGTACATTCAGGGTTAGGGTTGGTGGCACCCTGTCTCCTTCATACCATCAAGAGGAAGGGGTGCCTCAAGGAAGTGTCCTCAGTGTGACCCTTTTTGCCGTAGCATTGGACGGTACTGTGTCCTCTATCCCAGAAGGAGTGTCTGCCTCACTGTATGTTGATGATTTGGCTCTATGGTATGCAGCTTCCCGAATGTCCGTGGCTGAACGTCGCATGCAGCTCGCTATAGATAGGGTCTCTCGGTGGGCCACCATGCACGGCTTCCGTTTCTCCCCAACAAAGACGGTGGCTTTACATTTCTGCCGTTTGAGAGGTGTTCACCCTGACCCAGACCTCCGGTTATATAGCCAGAGGGTGCGATGCGTGGATGAGACAAAGTTTCTTGGGCTCATTTTCGACAGGAGACTGACGTGGGTACCTCATATCCGCTCATTACGACTATCATGCTTCCGTGCCTTGTCCCTTCTACAAACCCTATCTCACTTGTCTTGGGGCGCGGACATGACCAGTCTGCTCTGACTTTACCGCGCCTTAGTGAGGAGCAAATTGGACTATGGGTGTGTGGTATATTCTTCTGCTACCGAGGCCCGGTTGAGACCACTACATTCGGTTCATCATGCTGGGATTCGTCTGTCAACTGGGGCTTTCCGGTCTTCCCCTATAGAAAGTCTGTTGGTTGATGCAAACGAACCACCACTGGATCTCCGCCGACAGTCCCTGGTGGTGCAGTGTTGGCACCGCCTTCACCGTCTTCCAAGCTCATTGAGTTGTCAGGCTGCCTCTGAGGTCGCTCTTTTCCCCTTTTATAACACCCATCCTCGCTATCCACACCCATTTGGGTACAGAGCGAGGGCTGCCATGGGGGAGTTGGGTGTCCAGTCCTCCCCTGTTTGCCCTATGCGTATCCCCCGAGTGGCTCCCTGGCTTCTGCCAGAAGTGCAACCATGTGATTACTTCCTCGAGAGGAAGGCATCTGTTTCCTCACAGGCAGCTCTGTCTTATTTTTTGGAACATGCTTCTATTCACAGTGACTCAATCCCTGTATATATGGATGGCTCTAAATCCCGAGCAGGGACAGGCTTTGGTGTAATTTTTCGTGATTTTAGCCGTGGTGGGAGTCTCCCTCCTTCTACATCTGTTTTTACTGCTGAACTTACTGCCATATTAGTTGCAGCTGAAATGATTTTTAGCTTTCCTCCAGCTTCTTTTACCATTTTTAGCGACTCAGCCACTGCCTTACAAGCCTTGTCTCATGGCTTCCCGTCACATCCCCTAGTTTTAGCTGTCTTGGAATGGCTCTTCTTATTATTCAGGCGAGGATACTCTGTACAACTGTGTTGGGTCCCTGCACATGTAGGGGTCGTGGGCAATGAGCAAGCTGACTCTCTGGCTAGAGCTGCTGCCTCTTGTCCTTCCTCTCCAAGTTGCCGTGTCCCATCCGAGGATTTGTGTGCGGCCACTGTGGGGGCTGTCCGTTCCTGCTGGCAGAGGAGGTGGGATGCAGCAGGGGCAAACAAACCCCGCAGCATACGTAGGAACCTGGGTGATGGGGGATATGTAGGACTGTCCCGACAGTGGGAAACAGCTTTGACTCGCCTTCGGATTGGCCACACTAGGCTGACTCATGGTTTTTTGATGGAGAGGGCGCCCCCTCCCTATTGTGATGACTGTCTGGTTACTTTGACTGTGCGGCATCTCCTTGTCGAGTGCCCGAGTCTTGGGGACCTTCGTCGGCGGTACCTTTCTAGATGCCGAGGCATCAACGGTTCGTACCTTCTCTCCTCAGTGCTTGGGGAAGAGGCTTGTGTTATGGGGGGAAGTACTTTCTCCTTTGTGTTGCGTTCTGGCCTTCTCCGCAAGCTATAGAGCTTTACCATATTTTAGCGTGTGTTTTAATGATAATGTACTAGTTTTAACCCTTATCTTTTCATTATATTTTTAGTTTTTTAGTCTTGGTCGCTTTTATACTGTTGGTTTGTTTTAAGCATCGTTTTTCTTTGTATTTTATTATGTCTCTTGTATATAGCCGGTTTGTTTTAAGCATCGATTTTCTCTTTGCTTTTTATTCTTATTATTATATATATTGGTTTTCTTTTATTGTTGGTGTTCGGCGGCATATGACCTCTGCTGTTGCGCCGCCATGTCGCATCTTCATTCATTCATTCATTCCATCTTGTGTAGTGTTTGTGATAAATGGGTGCCCATGAGATGTACTGGTATTAGAGGTAGACTGCGAGATAATGCTGATTTCATGTGTGCGGCGTGTCGGGGAGAGCAGGTGGAGATTGTTAGGCGTGAGAGGGTTGAACTTGCAGGTGAATCTCTTGAGTGTGTGGAGGAGTTTTGTTATATGGGACCCATGTTATGTGGCGGAGGTGGGGCTGGAGTTAGCTTGATTGCTAGGGTGAGAAGTGGTTAGAAGAAGTTCAGGGAGCTGTTGCCTCTCCTGACCTTGAGAGGACTCTCCTTACGTGCTAAGGGGTCTTTGTATGCAGCATGTGTTAGGAGTGTGATGCTGTATGGTAGTGAGACCTGGGCAGTAAAGGAAGAGGATATTCGCAGGTTGAAACGTACAGAAATGACAATGATTAGGTGGATGTGCAGTGCGTCCCTGCGTGCAAGGCCTGGGTTTACGATGGAAGAGTTGAGAGGTAGGATGGGACTGGAGTGTATTAGTGTTGTGATGAGGAGAGGTAGGCTGAGGTGGTTTGGACATGTGGAGAGGATGGGGGATGATAACTGGGTACAGAGGGTGAGATGTGTTAATATTGGGGGAAGGGTTCAGAGGGGTAGATCGAGAAAGACATGGGACGAGGTCATTAAGTGTGACTTAAGGGTTAAGGGACTGAACAGGGAGGCTGCCAGGGATCGAGCAGCATGGAAAGCCGCCATTAGGTGACCAAGGCCGACGCATGCAAGCACGTTGGAGCCTTCAAAAACGAAACGAAACAAAACGATAAGCAGTCCCCAACTTATGAAAATAATTGGTTCTTAAAGGTTTTCGTATGTGAATTGTTTTTCATAAGTCCATCTCTCTCTCCTCTCCAACCCAACCCTAATTCCATATTTTTTTTTTTAAATGCGAGGAAGAAGAAACCAAAGGCTGAGCCCGTAAAACAGTTCCTTCCAAGAAAAAAGAACAAAAACAATAAAAAAGAGAGCCAAATTCAAGATCCGTTCATTTCGAGATGCCTGGACACACTGCATTTGAAAGACTGAAGATCATAGGAAGTACGAAATACAGACAGAGGGAGACAGTTCCAGAGCTGACTTGTAGCATAAATGAAGGACGGTTAACTCTCGCATGAGAGAGTTGGACAGAAAAGGGATGAGAGTTTGTTGCTAGATGGGTGCTACGCACCTGTCATAGAGGTGGTGGGATGCAAGGAAACAGTTCAGAGGAGCAGTGACTATTGAAGTAGCGACAGAAAAGAGATAAAGAGGCAACAGTGTGGCGAAGAGACAGAGCTTGAAGGGAGCCAGTAAGAGAAGGAGAGTTGATGAGACTAACAGCCTTTGACTTCACTCTATTGAGAAGAGCTGTATGTGGGGAGCCTCCCCACACATGAGAGTTGTACTCTAAACAGGGGCGAATAAAACCCGTGTATAAAGTCAACAACTGGGTGAGGGTAAAGAAGGCACGGAGTCAGCTTAGCACACCTAATCTCTTGGAATAAGATTTTATAAGAGATGCAATATGATCTTTCCACGATAAGCCCCGTGTATTTACCTAATTGTATTTACCTAACTGTGATATACAGGAAATGAGCTACGCTCGTGGGGTCCCATCTCTGTTTCTCAGTAAGTCAAATTTTGTCTTAAACTCGTTTAAGTTTTTAGACTGGACGATCTCTTTGTCCAGGCTATTCCACAGGTCTATACATCTATAAGGAAAACTATATTTCTTGATGTCCTTCGAGCAGCGTGGCTTCTTTAGTTTCATTCCGTGTCCTCTTGTTACTCTCATCCCACACAAACAGATTTTCTCTGTCAATTTTATCTACTCCTCTCTTTCCTTTCCTCTAAGGAAGGCAAATCCAGCCTTTCCAACCTCTCTCTGTATGGCAAATCTGCCAGACTAGGGACCATCTTGGTTGCTGTTCTTTGTATTCTCTCAATCTTGGTTATATCTTTCTTTTTGTGTGCGGACCACACTACTGCTGCATATTCTAACCTGGGCCGGATCATGGCCACTATTAATTTTTTCATCATCTCCTCACCCATGTAATGAAATGCCACTCTTATATTGGTCAAGAGTTTATATGTCTCTCTCACTATCTTATTTATGTGCTTTTCAGGTGACAAACTATCCTGGACCAGCACTCCCAAATCTTTCTCTTCTCTCGCTTTTCTAATTGGTTCATTACCCATCAAATAATTCAATGATGGCTCTTGGTACTTTTACCCATTTCCAATATTTTACATTTTTTTGCGTTGAATTTCATTTCCCACATCCGGCTCCAATCATGTATCCTATCCAGATCCTCCTGTAGCATTTTACAGTCCTCTTCAACCTCTACCTTTCTCAAGATCTTTGCATCATCAGCAAACAGGCTTGCGTAGCTGTTCACTCCATCTACCACATCATTTACGTAAATCAAGAACATTACTGGTGCCAACACCGAGCCCTGTGGGACACCACTTGTTATTTCCCTCCATCCAGATGTCCTGTCCTTTATTACTGTCCTCATTTGTCTGTCACTCAAAAAGTCTCTCATCCATTCCAGGAGGCTTCCCTTCAGTCCTCCTATATGCTCTAATTTCCATAAGAGTCTCTTGTGGTGTACCTTGTCGAAGGCCTTCTCCAGATCTAAATACACACAATCCACCCAACCGTCTCTCTCCTGTAGCACATCAATCGCCCCTGGGTAGAAGCTCAACAAGTTGGAAACACATGACCTTCCACTTCTGAATCCAAACTGACTTTCAGTCAAAATATTCACCTCTTCCAGATATTTTATCCATCTATCTTTCAGGATTCTCTCACACAATTTCGCAGCCATGCTGGTTAGGGACACTGGTCTATAATTCAGGGGTTCTTCCTTGTTTCCTCCCTTATAGATTGGCACCACATTTGCCCTCTTCCATTCCTGAGGCACTTTCCCCTCTTCCAAGGAGCACACAATTAAACTGCGAATCTTATCCGCCAGTTGTTCTCTGCATTCCTTCAGTACCCAATTAGAGATTCCATCCAGTCCTGGGGCTTTCCTTATATCTTCAGTTCCCAGTAATTTATACACTTCCTGCACTTCCACTTTTATATCTTTTATCACTACATTTCCAATCACTCCCTCTCCTTCCACAAACTCCCTTTCCTTAGTGAAAACCGATTGGAAACATTTGTTCATTACTTCAGCTTGCATTACTGCATCCTTGTAGACCTCTCCTTCTACTTTCAGTTTGGTGATTCCTTCCCTTTGCTTCAATTTGCCATTAACAAATCTATAAAACAATTTGGGTTCATCCTTACATTTGTTAATTATACCTTTTTCTAAGTTCCTTTCTTCCTCTCTACGTATTCTTGTATATTCCTTTCTAGTTCTTTTATATTCTTCCTTTGCTCTGATATTACCTCTCTTTCTCCATTTGTTCCATGCCGTTTCCCTCTCTTTTTTCGCTATCATACACCTTCTATTAAACCACACCTTTTTCGTGTTTTCTTTCCCACTTGCTCTTGGCACATATTTTTCCACTCCCAAATTGTAGAGGTCTAAAAAGATATCCCACTTCCTCTGTATCTCTCTTGTTTCCCTGAATTTTCTCCAGTCCGCATTTTCAAAAAATTTTCTCAATTCTGCAAAGTTTGTTTTCGCAAAGTTGTATCTTCCTTGCCTATAAAGCTCATCTCTTGGCACCACGTTCCCTGTTATCATCTGGAACTCAATGACAACATGATCACTTTTTCCTATAGGACACAGATAATTTAAAGATTCAATTACATCAGGTTCTTTAGATAGTAGCAAATCTAATCATCCTGGTGTGTCATCACCTCTGAATCGTGTCTCTTCTTTAACCCACTGTGTCAATACATTATTCATTGCTATATTTAACAATTTAGTGCCCCACGAATCTTCGCTGCCACCTGAGTCCCATTCCTCCCAGCTCACCTCTTTACACTTAAAGTCACCCATTAGGATTATATTGTTGCTTTTCTCAATCACTTTCTGTAGATAGCTAACCATGTCTGACAACATTTCCTGGTATTCATCGTCATTCCATGTTCTTGTCTTAGGGGGAACATATACCACTGCCATATCTCTCTTACCATTCTCCCCAGTTTCTAATTTCATATTTATCGCTTTGATCCTGCCCTCTGCCATTTCCACAGTATCTACGTTTATATTGTCCTTCACTGCTATCATCACTCCTCCTCCCATTTTTTCTTTTCTGTCTCTTCTCCATAATTTGTATTTCCCACCTCCCATATGGATAATTTAGTCTCTACAAAGCACATAACATCAGGTTCGTGTACCCTTAAAAAATCACTGATTTCTAACCTTACTGATATTAGTCCACCAATGTTTGTGTACGCCACTTTCAAACTTTTTTCATCGTTTTTTATACTCTTGTCTCTCCTTCCTTCCGTCGGTACCACTTTCTCAATTTCTGGCCCATAACTCTCCAATAGAACTCTTGTCTTCTCTTTCTCCGTTCATTGTTCGTTTCTTATCTTTGCTTCCTTTACTAACTCCTTTAATTTAGCTCTTTCCTCTTCATTTGTATTTCTCCTAATCCAAAAATTTTTACACCCCTCTTTCTCTGACAATTTCCACGTTCTACTTATGATTTCATTCACTATTACTTGGGACTTAAACTTTACTTTCAAGGGCCTTGCCCCACCATCCTCGTACTTTCCTAACCTAAACACTTCTTCAATCTCTTCTTGGGCTTCATTGTTTCCCTCCATAACCAGTGATATTATTTCTTTAGCCTTGCTCAGTTCCTCTCTCTCTCTTTCAGATCTTACTGTCATATGTTTTTCTTTTATTCCTGAAATTATCACACATTTTTTCTTGTCTGCTACATCCCTGACTAAAGATTCGCTACTTCTTAGTACTCTAACCACTTCCTTCTCCACTTTTTCCTTACTTTGTTGTTCTATGATATCCTTCAAATTTACATTTCCTTCCTCCTGTACTTTCTTCCACCCCTTATGTTGCTCCTTGATTTCCTGAATATGCTCATCTTGCCTCCTCAATTTTGATTCGTACTCATCTAGTTTACTTTTTATTCTGTCCCTTTCTTCTTCCAACCTCTTATTCTCCCTCTTCAGCTGTTTTATTTCATTTGATGCGGATTCGTTACTCACCTTTAATTCTGTGACTTCTTTTTGTTGTTCCTCACTACGTGTGCTAACTTTTTCCAGTCTATTCTGTAGGACTTTCATCTCTCTCTCTTGCTCTATGGTCCGTTCCTGCAGCTGCTTAATTACTTCCCATACCTTTTTTAACTCCTGGACATTCCTCTCTGCCATTTTCTCTACTCCTGCTACTTTTGTCTGTTGCAGCTTATCACTTCCTTTACCTACATTTTTCTCGGAGAAGCCCACAAATTCCCCCTCGCCAGTTGTAAACAATCTTCCCTCTCTCCGCCATGATACAACCATATGGAAACTTTCTTTTTCACTTTGTCTTGTATTTTTAGGGCCGAAACTTGCGTTTTTTTTAACTAATATCCGACGGGACCACCACTCACGCATTCAACCATATAATCACAATAGGCTAGTTCTGCCATTATTATTTCCCCTCGATCCAGGAGCTAGATTTTATCAGTCACTAGTGGGTACTCCAGTGCAAGATTTTGACGGGTTGAACTGAGGTCACAAAACTCTTTCCCTCTACCCCATTGCCTTCCTACATAGTACCTACTTCTGTGCTATTCTCTCTCTCTCTCTCCAACCCAACCCTAATCCCGTAATTAATCAGGTCACAAATTTCTTTCCCTCCACCCCATCGCCTTTCTACACCATACCTACTTCTGTTCTATCCTCTCTCTCTCTCTTCAACCCTAATCCCATAATTACTGAGGTCACAAAGTTCTTTCCCTCTACCTCATTGCCTTTCTACATTGAACCTACTTCTGTGCTCTCTCTCTCTCTCTCTGTCTTTCTCCTTAAGGAAATGTGTACCAGAGAAAACATATACAGTATTTCAATGATATCTGGGACTGATTTGTCGGAAAGCCAAGCCTCTTTAGACAAGATGGTCTACACTTAAATGCGAAAGGAATCGCAGAGATGAGCAAATGTCATGACTCTACATTATTATCATAAGTATCAAAAACAGCATAAAATATCACAGGAGGCTATACAGTGTGAAAGACAAGGAAAAGTAGGAAAAAAATGACGCTTGCATTTTTCTCTGAGGCATGCCAGCTCTCACTTTTGTACCGTGGGAAGCTGACAAGGGAGAACATACATATGTACACACTCAAAAATGAGCTTCTAGAAGCCTTTGTCGTGTGTATGGGCCATGTGACACGAGCCGTCCTATCCAAGAGAGGAAAGGACCAGATTCAGATTGACAAGAGAGAGCAGAGGGGAAGGAAGAAGGAAGAGAGCTCATTATCAGGCAACAATGAAAGCTACAGCAAATGCCGGTAATGGCAAAGTCACCACCAATCTGCTTCCACTCCATGACCTGCGTCAGATCATCAATCAAGGCATACATAAACTGAGTTTGAAGCCTTTATTCCAGGGGAGAAACCTTATGCTTTATTACCCATACCTAGAAGCGACTCTAACTCCAACATCAATAATTGTTTATGTACCATTCATAACAGATGATATGTTCACAGTCTATCAAATATACCCTTTTTCTACTAAGAATAATGGCACTTTGGTCATCATCAACAGCATCATCAACACCGAACTATTCATGGTCTCCAGGAGACAAGACACAGTCTCTTTCACCAGTCACTCTACAATTGAACGTAACTGTCGTACATCCTTACATGCTATTCATCTTTGTCCTGCATACATTTTCACCTTTCAACCTAAAGACACAGTCCCTTGTGAAATGGCTATCATAAAAAAACTTGACATTCATCATCACTGCAACTTCATATTTTTCACCAGCTAAAACCATCCATCATCAATATATAGGGCACTCCCAGTTCTTTTACTTCACTCATATCACATCAGTTTTCATAGTTTGTCCAGATACACCAACAACTCATACCATGGCATCAGGATTATACATAGCACCTGACTACTGTGCTGTACTTACACCATCCCTCTCCACCCTAGGTACAAAAAATCACTATGCCATTCTTTCTCACACACACAAATACTTCCAACAACTACCTGAGATGAATTTGAACATGAGCACAAATATTAAGCTAATTTCACCTGATTCTGAGACTATGAAAGTAATTAATGATACAATGAAGCCCTTGGAAGAATTGAGTATAAGTATGTTCAACCACTACTGTGTGTATAGCCCAGTTCCTACTGTTTTTGTGACCTTTTCCACTGTCTTTGGTGTATTACTATTCGCTATGCACAGAATGCAAAGAAGAATCGCAAACCTGGAGTCCCTTTTCAAGGGAGGAAGAGTGAACATTCAAGTGAGAACCCCTGAGTAGAAAACAAAATGTATATATGTAAAGAGTACAACTATAAACTTTTATTAAAAAAAAAAAATACACAAGTGAATTAATATTATTCTTATAACAATATCACTATAGGTCATACAAATGCATTACATATATATATTAGTAGCTCTTGCTGTACTCTTAGCATTGTGAAGCTCTTGCACAGAAGCATATATCTGTTATAAAATTTAAAAATTTTTTACTTGCTCAATTGCATATAAAACATATTTACACTTATTCCATGGCATGTACGACACATTTAATAGTATACTGTGTTTCTAAGTATTATTGCACATTGTTCTTTTACTAGGCCATGTATTACTAGATGTAATTATTACAATGCGTCGTGGGTACTCCACTGGGCGTGACTGAGCGATGTCATGACTACATTATCATCATAAGTATCATAAATAGCATAAGTATCATAGGAGGCTATAGAGTGTGAGAGACAAGGAAAAGTGGGAAAATAATGACGCTTGCATTTTTCTCTGAGGCATACCAGCTCTCACTTTTGTACAGTGGGAAGCTGACACGGGAGAACATACATATGTACACACTCACATATGGGCTTCTAGAAGCCTTTGTCGTGTGTATGGGCCATGTGACACGAGCCGTCCTATCCAAGAGAGGAAGGGACCAGATTCAGATTGACGAGAGAGAGCAGAGGGGGAGGAAGAAGGGAGAGAGGAGAGTGAGGTGGGAGCAAAGGGGCAGGCTCCGAGAGTTAGCTAGTATAAAACCACTCTCACATTAATACGTTCTTGTGTTATACACTCTGAGTTGATCTTGAGCTTCCCTTTGAAGACAAATAAACTGCAATCAACTACAACTCATCTTTAAATCCTCTCATCATTGACCACAAGGGAACTGAGGCTTTCTTTACAACATATTCTTCTCCACAACAAAGTATAGACCTACAACCGCCTTGGCTGTGGCTACAACACAAATTGTTAAATATGGCCATTTTCAAAAAATCCACGAGAATGTAGGTATGGCAGAAACACCTGCGGCCCCTGGAGACTACACAGACACTCCTACCTCACCCACCTCGCCCGTCATCCCAGCCCCGTCTCTCACCCTCACCTCACCCCCCCCTAATCCCACAGTTGCTCAGCCACCCTCCCCCTCCCCTCTCCCCCTATCCACCCCTTCACTGACCCAGGGAAACAAAATCTTAATTCCCAGGGAGATGGTGTATCAGGATTAGATGTACAGTCAAAGCCAACTGCAGAGCAAATTAAAGTACAATAAAACCTCACTAGAATGGAATAATTGGGGCCAAAGTCATTCCGAAAAACACAATATTCCAAAAAAAGCGACATAGGGATTTCCCCCTGCTAAGATATTTTCATACATGAAAAGAGTCGGCCACAATCCTACTTCATTCCACCATTTCCTTCTAAATAGGGGCATTAACCCATTTGCCCCTTAACTTTTCTCAAAGGCCACTGTAAATAATTTATTGCATAACACAGTATAGTTTTTGTAAGGTTTATACTCGATAAAGGCCACTGTTACACTCACAGGAAGATAATTTTCATACATGAAGTGTCATAGCCACCATCTTGCATCACCTCACCAGTTCCTTCTATCCCTTTTGATTCTTAACTTTTCTAAAATTCCACTAAAAATAATTCGTTGCATTACACAGTACAGTGAAAGCTCAATTATCCAGGCTCGGATTATCCAGTCTTCGGTATATCCGGGCCGTGACTGAATGGTTCAGTGGTACAGTAATACATAGAATTATTCGTAATACAGTAAGACCTCACTATAACGGACTAATTGGGGCCTTAACCATTCCGAAAAATGCGAAATTCCGATAAAAGCGACATTCGGACTTTCCCCTGCTAATCCAGACTTTTTCCGATATATCAGACATTAGTTCGGATTACATCAGTGGTTTTTAAACTGTTTTCACTACCAATGCAGTACTGTACTGTGTTATACCTTCACTACATTAATCAAATGGTATAACAGTACTGAACTGTACAGTGAAAAACATGTCTTTTATTTACCTTATTGTGGTGAACATAGCTGAAGTGGTCAGGCAGTCCGGACAGCTTCTGGCTTTATTGGACTTTTTCCGATATATAGGAATTTAGTCCGGTAGCTCCTCGAGTCCGATAAAAGCGAATTCCGGTCTATTGAAGTCCGTTATATCGAGGTTTTACTGTACATAGAATTATTCGTACGATAGCTCCGGTTTAAACACGAAGCATCCGGTTGCTAGCGAGTGAGGCACGGGTAAACGAGCGTGAGTCTGTCCCCCCATCCACACCTCCTGCTCACAACTCAATCACATGTGTGGCATGGTGGAGTTTGGTTAGGCAACTGAGAACCTAACCTAGCCTAACATTACTTAACTACCTAATAATTTAACCTACCCTAACCTGGGCTCCAGTTGGAGAATTGGGAAACGAAATCCACTTCTAATTGAAATTCACTTCTTATTACGTTGAATAAGTTTCTTTCATTATGCCGGGCACAGTCGTAGGTATGGCCTAAAGAACATGATGATCATGATAAAGGAGGAAATCTTTTCAGCAAGAGAAGGTAATTATTACCAAATTCAAAGTAGAAAAATACAGAAAACAAACTAGAGGATTATGAATTGAACTGGTATAAGTCTTTAGGCTGTATGCTTAGACAAAAATTTATGGGTTTCACAATTTTAGGGGACAAAATGGAACAAAAATGTTTGCTAATCGGAAAAAAATTACTCTACCATCTGACGTGTTCTCTTAAGTTAGCATTCAGTTTCACATTCTTTGTTAGATATTGCACTTCCCATTACAGACTGGCAGAGCATACAGTAATTTCTGTCTCTTTTTGTTAAGTGTAAATTATGTTCATTCTTTTGTTCATTCTTAAGTGTATGTGTGAAAGAGAGAGTACTGATGCAAACAATAATGTATTCCATTAACCCCTTCATAGCTTTCAGCCTTGAACGATGCTTTACTCAACCGGTGTCAGTGACGGTGAGTTAAGAGCTATAAAAAACTGCGAGCAATTATGGAAAGGGATCGAAGGTCACTGGTATGTTTACACGACCCTACTCCACTGTCCCAAGCAGCTAGGCGGTCACTTCCTCTCAGATGTCTTAATCGATATGTTTATATGCTAATTTAACATGCCTCTTAATTTTGTGTAAGTTTCTTCCATTATGCCGAAAACAATAGTAGGTAAGGCTTAAGGAACGTTATGATATTAAGAGAGGGAATCTTTCTGCGACAGAAGGGTAATTTACCACCCTCAAAATGGGCAGAAAAATACAGAAAACAAACTAGAGGAATAAAAATTGACTTGGCAAGGTCATTAGGCTGTATGCTTACACAAAAATTTATAGGTTTCACAATTTTAGGGGACGAAATGGAGCAAAAATGTATACTAATCAGAAAAGAAAAAAAAATAAGAATTTCGTTTCACGCCTTCTCGTTAGCATCCCACATTCTTTGTTCAATGTCGCGGTTTCCAACACATTTCGGACTGACAGAGTATACAGTTATTTCTGCTCTTTACAGATGAGTGTTGTTCGTTGTTACGTGTATGTGTGAGACAGTATTGATAAAAATACTTATGTATTTCCATTAACCCCTTTATAGCTGCCATCCTTGAACAATGCATTACTGTACCGGTGTCAGTGATGTTGAGTTAGGGAGCTATAAAATCTGCGAACAAATATGGGAAGGTAACAAAGGTCACTGGTATGGTTACTCAAACCTGCTGTACCATCCCAAACAGCCAGGTGGTCACTTCATCCCAGATGTTTTCGTCGATATGTTTAAATGCTAATGTAACATGCGCCCTAATTTTATTCTTTCACGATTCATAGCAAATCAGAAGATGGGTTTAGGGAAAAAAAAAAAAAAAAAGTGCACCAGATGAGTCTTACCACATCTGTAAGAAAAAGAAACTGATTTTAGAACTTAGAAAAAATGGTTCCAAGGACTGCCACGGGAGCAAGCAAATTTCTGAACTCACTGCCACTGAGGAGGCTAAACATTCGCTTTACTGTAAGCAGTAAAAGCACCTTACCAAATCAGTTCACCCTGATATTCTGTAATGTTTTTCTGATTATTTCTGGGTTGACAAATAAACATTTCTTGTTAAATCAGTTCCCCGTTGTTTTTAGCTGTTCTGCTGGTGTGACAACTCTTGTTGTTAGTTAACGTAATGGCGGAAGGTACTGTTCTGATCTCACTGTTTGTCCAAACCTGGCCTAACTTAGCTTAACTGCACCTAATAATTTAACCTAACTCAATCTCCAATTTGGAAGTTGGGAAACAAAATCCACACTTGAATATGTTGAGTTTCTTCCACTGCGCTTGAAACAATCGTAGGTACAGCTTCAGGAACATGACAATAATAATGGAGGAAATTTTTCAGCAAGATAAAGAAATTTACCAAACTGAAAATAGAAAAATACAGAAACAAGCAGGAGGCATATGCAAAGATTCGGAAAGGTCTTTCTGCTACGTTAAGTGTACATTTACCGGTAAATAAATCAGTCTAACAGTACTTGTTTTTTGTTTCTGCCAGATTAATCATGATTCCGGACTATTCAGTCACCCCATCACACCATATAGCCCAGATAATCGGGCTATCTCTGTATAGTTTTAGCAAGGTTTAGACTCGATAATGGCCATATATAACAAACAAAATAAGATATTTTCGCTTATTGAAAGCATCATGACCACCATCCTGCTTCACCTCCACCAGTTCATTTTCACTCGTGGTAATATCTCATTTGCCTCTTATTTTTTCTCAAATTCCACTACAGATAATTTATTGCATGACATAGTAAAATTTAAGCAAGGCTAGGACACAATAAAACTCATAATTTAAAAAAAAAAAAGTTTTCTTACGTAACCATTCAGACTCACTTGGCTCACTCTACCTCCCCATCTTGCCTGGTGTTATCAATTCGGCACCTGATGAAGGATCCTTCAGAGCAAATCCTTCAGAATCATTTCCCATTATCTTCAGGGTCATCATCAAGGAACAGTGAATCATTGTTCCCACTGTCTTCACTGACAAGAGCTGAATTGTGGATGGGAATCGGAGCTCTAGCCCGTACTGTGTGTGTATAATTTTAAGCAATTTTTAAATACTATACTGTACACATTATACACCTTAATTTTTACAATCTTACAAATACGATCACTCTGTCTGTACATTTCACTTATCACTCGTCACTGTCGAGCAGTATATCAAGGGACTCAGGGAAAATGATGTGGAGGAAAAATAGTTACGTCGCCAGCTCACCACGAACTGCTCGCCGTGTGATTAAAGTTGATGTCTTAATATTAATGCAGACTCCTTTTCTAATTCTTTGCATTTAGAAAGAACATTATGGGTATAACTTAATTATAAACACTTCAAATTCGGTAGAGAGTTGGCTTGCAGTCCCGAGGGACCCAGGTTCGAATCCTCGCTGAGGCAGGGAACAGTTTAAGGATTTGAATTTCATTAAATCAGGTTTTACTGATCTGCCAGAAGACCCGCCGACATGTCGTAAAAATAACCCCGCTAATACCAATACACCAGTCCTGTATGAGACAGCCCTAGCATGTATTCAATATGGACGGTGGGTGTTCAGCGCCGAAATGGTGACATGTAGAGGTGTATGGAGGACGGCTGGGCCTTGATAGCAGGCTGTAAAGCCTATGCCCAGAGTCGGACACATAAAAAAAAAAAAAAAAAAAAAAAAAAAAAAAAAATACTGTACTGTATGTACCGTGTGGTGTATTTAATTTTAAGCATTTTCCAAATACTGTACTGTACACTTTATACACCTTAATTTTTACAATCTTACAAACAAATACGACCACTCTGTCTGTATATTTCACTTATCACTCATCACCATCGAGCAGTATATCAGGGACTTAGGGAAAATGACGTTTGGGAGAAATGATGTGGAGGAAAAATAGTTACGTCGCCAGCTCACCACGAACAAAAGCAGGAGCGCACACACCTCTCGCCGTGTGATTAAAGTTGATGTCCTAATATTAATGCAGACTCCTTTTCTAATTTTTTAGTACAGTAAGACCTCACTATAACGGACTAATTGGGGCTCAAGCCAGTCCGAAATATGTAAAATTCCAATAAAAGCGACATCCAGACTTACACCTGCTAATCCGGACTTTTTCCGATATATCAGACATTAGTCCGGATTGCATCAGTGGTTTTCACCACCATTGCAGTACTGTACTGTGTTATACCTTCACTACATTAATCAAATGGTATAATAATACTGTACTGTGCACTGAAAAACATGTCTTATTGTGTTGAACATAGCTGAAGTTGTCAGGCAGTCCGGACTGCTTTCTGGCTATATCGGACTTTTTCCGATATATAGGAGTTTAGTCCGGTAGCTCCTCGAGTCCGATAAAAGCGAATTCCAGTCTACTGAAGTCCGTTATATCGAGGTTTTACTGTATTTAGAAAGAACATTATGGGTATAACTTAATTATAAACACTTCAAATACTGTACTGTATGTACACTTGGAACAACAGCTACGCTGCCAGCCCACCACCAACCAAAGGAACGAACACACAAACCGCGCCGACAATACGGCCACCCCGCCGTGAGGTTAGACAGTCCGGACCGCTTCTAGCTTTTTCGGAGTTTTTCTGATATATAAGAAACAATTCCAGTCGTCTCCATGACTCCGAAAAAAGCGACTTCCGGTGTACTGAAGTCCGTTGTAGTGAGGTCATACTGTATTATCATTCAATGCTTGCAGTCTTAGAAACAAGCTTAACAAACTCAAAATCCTTCTAAGTGTCGAAGATTTCCATACACAAGCCGTAACAGAAACACATCTTGATGTAGGTAACAGAGATTTATTATCTGAATACCAGTTAGACTCATATAACTTTCATTATAAATGCAGAGGAAATGGACGCCTAGGAGGTGGTGTTGGGATATACAGTAAAACCTCGATATAACGGACTTCAAAAGACCGGAATTCATTTATATCGGACTCGAGGAGCCACCGGACTAAATTACTATATATTGGAAAAAGTCTGATAAAGCCAGAAGCAGTCTGGACTGCCTGACTACTTCAGCTATGTTCACCGCAATAAGGTAAATAACAGATACGATTATCAGTGTACAGTACAGTATTATTATATATATTATACCATTTGATTAATGTAGTGAAGTTATAACACAGTACAGTACCGTGATGGTAGTCAAAACAGTTTAAAAACTGTTCACACAATCCGGACTAATGTCTGATATATTGGAAAAAGTCCGGATTACCTGTGGGAGTTCCAGATGTCACTTTTACCGGAATTTCGTATTTTTTGGAATGGTTTGGGCCCCAATTAGTCCGTTATAGTGAGGTCTTACTGTATGTAAAAAATCACCCAACAGAGGTAACCTTAAGTGGATAGAACACTGAACGGTCTGCATGAAATTACATTTAAGATATATGAATACAAATATTGTTACAGTCTACTGTCATCCCACTCATACTTCAGAGGAAGACACAGAACTATACAGTACCTTGCAAGAAATTCTCGATGGGGACGAAATGCTGATTACCGGCGACTTCAACCTGCCGTCAGTAATTTGGAATACAGTTACTGGCAGCAGTAACAATGACAAAACGATGACGGATTTCATTAAAAGTAACTTTTTATTTCAATGTGTCATGGAACCAACAAGACAAGGCAATATCTTAGATCTTGTACACACTACAAATGAAGATAAGTGTTAGTGCATATTGTTGTTAGTGTGTGTGCGCATGCAACCAGGGACCTTGGCCAGTTCATGTTGTGAGGCCGGTGAGTGTGGTTTGCCTAGTCTGACACTGGTAGCAAAGTGTGGTTCGAAAAATGGCGTCGTGTTCGAGCAAGTGGCCTCCAAAACTTGAAAATGATTCTGCTTATGAGAGCTGGAAAAAAGACATCGACATTTGGTGCGAACTGACAGACTTGGCTAAAGAAAAACAAGCCTTAGCTATTCACCTGTCACTGTCTGGAAAAGCGAGGGTGGCGTCTTCGGAGGCTGATGCGGCCGATTTGAAGCAGAAGGATGGTGTTCAGACCTTGCTGCAAAAAATTAGAAGGTTTATTTCTCAAGGACAAAGGACGTCGACAGTTTGCAGCGTTTTATGAGTTGTACAACTTCAGAGGTGCCGGTGATATGAAAATTCGGGAGTTTGTGACAGAATTTGAGTATGTTTATTTCAAATTTAGAAAGCAGGACATGGATCTGCCAAATTCTGTGATGGCTTTTATGCTCTTAGCTGCATGCAAACTTTCAGACAGTGAGCAACAACTAGTGATGTCCGCGATAACTGAGGTGACATACGAAAACATGAAATCTGCCCTGAATCATATTTTTGCTGGTGAAATTGGCAGGCAGAACGAGGCATCTGTGTCCGCCCGGGAGGTGAAAGGCGAACCAGTATTTTGGAGTGACGAAGTTGAGGATGAGGACACATTTTATGCTAGAGGTACTCGACAAGGACGGAGAATGTTGCAGGGTGGTGCAGTACGTGATCGACGTCGTGGTAGTGGCGATGATCAACTGTATCTGCTAGAATTCTCCAACGCTCATCCACCAGCAGGAGGCAGAACCCACTTGGGTCTGACGGAAAGGTATGAGGTGTTTTGTATGTGATTCTAGATTTCATTGGGCACCTGAGACGAAAACGGCAGCAGTCGACAAGAGAATTCTGAAACAGTGCATCTGTCGTTATTTATGGGCTATGCGGATAATGCCGCTAGTAGAGGTAAATTACAGACTCTAGTAGAAGAATCTAAGGGATGTGCTCTTCTAGACACAGGGTGTTCTACAACTGTATGTGGAGTTGAATGGATCAATTGCTATCTAATTGAGCACACTGATTACGAACGTGAAGCTATAAGAGAAGAAGCGTCATCCTCAACGTTTACTTTCGCTGATGGTGTTTGAGTTTCTTCTCTCAAACGTGTTACTCTGCCCTGCTACATTGGAAATATGCGTGCAACCATCGTGACTGATGTTGTGGACTGCAATATTCCCTTACTGTTGAGTAGACGCTCATGAAAAAAGCAAAAATGTTGATTAACTCTGGAAGTGACCAGGTCAAAATTTGTGGAACTATCAATGATTTGAAGTCCTCATCTTCAGGCCATTACTTGCTTCCAATTTCTTTATGACTAGGTCGTGAATTTTGTGAAACAATCATCCTGGCATCTCTTGGGGGTGATGTAGAAAAAACCACTTTGAAGCTTCACCTGCAATTTGGACACCCAACATCAGCAAAATTAATTAAACTGATCACAGATGTGGGAATTAAAAGTTCAGAACTAGAGCGGGCTATCAAGGCTGTATCTGATGCTTGTACAGTCTGTTGCAGATTTAAGAAAACCAAGCCCCGACCCGTAGTCAGTTTGTCCATGGCGTCTAAGTTTAACGAAGCCATAGCCATGGATTTAAAAGCTTGGGGAAGGCATTATTTCTTAGTCCTTGTTGATTTGGCGACCAGGTATTGTAATGTGATAGTACTCGCGGATAAGTGTGCGCCCACCATTATCGTTTCGTTTCATTTTTGAAGGCTGCAACATGCTTGCAAGCGTCAGCCTTTTTGGATTAGAGCGTGTAGCATTTTATGACCGGATGCCCTTCCTGAGGTCTACCAATGACCCTTGGGTGGATTCGATCCTCCGACCCTACGGCCAGAGCGGAGCGCTCTAACCCACTCAAAGGAATATTTTGGAGCTGGATTGTTGTGTTTGGCGCACCTACAAAAAATTCTTAAAGAAAATGGCTGTGAATTCAATAATGCAGAAATGCGAGCATTGGGAGAGGCCTTCAATATCAAGATCATGACAACGTCTGCAGAGAGTCCTTGGAGCAACGGAGTCTGTGAGCGTCAAAATGCAGTCACTGGTGACATTGTTAGGAGGATAATGGCTGATAGCCAGTGTGAATTGGATGTGGCCTTGGCATGGGCAGTATCGGCAAGAAATGCTCTCACCATCTACGCAGGCTTTTCTCCTAACCAACTTGTTTTTGGTCAAAACCCTGGCCTGAATAATGTGTACGCAAATGATCCTCCAGCCTTGGAACCTTCATCACTATCGAAAATTGTGAGAGACAACTTGAACGCTCTTCACATAGCTAGACACGAGTTTATAAAGACCGAATCAGATGAACTTTTGGCTAGGGCTCTGCGGCACAACATACGTTCGAGTGACTTAAACGACATCCGAAATGGATATGAAGTCTTCTACAAAAGAAATGACAGTCATGAGTGGCACAGTCCTGGAATTGTAATAGGCAGAGATGGGAAACAAATTCTGGTGATACACGGGGGTGTCTATGTGCGAGTGCACGTGTGTCGTCTAGCGCGTGCGCCAGAGCAAGATACTACAGTTGAAGGTGGTGTCAGCAGTGATGAGAAGAACAATGTTGTCCAGGAGAAGCCTAATGACAATCCTCTGCAAGTGCTGAATGACTATCCACCAGATGACGAGTCGGAAGATGGTGTGGTTCCAACTGATGAGCCTCCCACAGATTCTACTCCGATTAATCAGCCTCCCAAAGTTTCTGTTGGTCAATGTATACTGTAAAGGGAATACATTCAGAAAGTGGAGAGTTGGTGTCTGGAAGGATTATGAGTCGGGCAGGTAAAGCCACTGGAAAATACAAACACTGCTATAATCTGAAGAGGGACTCAGACAGCAGCATTGATTGGACAGATTTGGAGAAGGATCTTAGCGAATGGGAAGTGGTTGATGATGACGCAGAAATGCTTGTTCTTTTCAACTCTGAGGCTGTATTATGCGCTAAGGAAAATGAAATTACAAACTGGCAGAATAATGATGTGTATGAGGAAGTAGATGATGTTGGGCAAGGTGCCATAACGGTTCGATGGGTTGTGACGGAAAAACTGAAAAATGGAAAGCCAATTGTTAAGGCCCGCTTAGTCGCCAGAGGATTTGAGGAAGACACAGTGGATCTCCGAAAAGACTCGCTTACTTGTTCAAAGGAAGCAGTGCGTTTGGCACTTTCTTTGGCCTCCACCAACCAGTGCGATTGCCACACTATGGACGTGAAAGCTGCCTACCTGCAAGGTAACAACAATGAGAGAGTTGTTCATTTACGTTCTCTGCCTGAATATGCAAATGGTAAGTTATGGAGACTAAAGAAAACTGTTTACGGCCTTTGTGATGCTGCTAGGCATTGGTATCTGCGCGTAAAAGATCAATTGTTGAGTCTCGGAGCTAAAGTGTCATCAATGGATTCAGCGCTGTTCTCTTGGCGCAATAGTGGCAAAGTTGAAGGCATTGTATGCATCTACGTCGACGACTTCCTTTGGGCTGGTACACATGAGTTTGAACAGCAAGTGATAAACCGTTTCAGTCAAATATTCCTCATCGGCAGTTCAGAATCAAAAGCCTTCAAATACGTTGGTCTCAATGTCATCTCCAACATCGATGGCAGCATAACACTCAACCAATTCCAGTATGTTTGATCTTTGAAACCAGTCACGCTGAGTAAACATCGTGCAGCAGTAAAATCAGGGGAGCTGTCCGAGTCTGAGAAAACAGAGTACCGAGCATTAATTGGGCAACTCAACTGGATTGCCACATACACTCGGCCAGATATTGCCTTTGATGTATGAGAGTTGAGTGTGAATAGCAACCGAGCTACCGTAGCGGATTTGATTAGACTCAAAAAGGTGATCTCAAGGGTGAAAACTGACAACATGAAGCTATACATTCCAAGAATGGGGCCGATCGAGGACTGTCATATAGAGTGCTTTTCGGATGCCTCATTTGCCAACCTTGTAGGCAATGGATCTCAGGGAAGTTTTGTGATCTTCCTATGGGATGCTAGTGAGGCAAGATGTCCTATATTCTGGCAGACAAGAAAGATCAGGAGAGTCGTCAAATCTACCTTATCTGCTGAGGCGTTGGCGCTGCCTGAATGTGCTGAGACTGCTGTATATCTCGCCAACATATTGCGTGAGGTTTCTGGATGTGGAAAAATCAAAATAAAGTGTTTTGTCGACAACAAGAGTCTGGTGGACGCCCTTTACTCCTCTAGAAGCGTAGAAGACAGGAGATTGCACACTGATATTGCTGTATTACAAGACATGTTGGAGCGAGGGGAGATTGATGAAGTATCTTGGGTGGATACATCACAACAACTGGCTGATTGTCTCACCAGCAATCAGCCGAGACTAGAAAGTTTATAATACAGTAAAACCTCGATATAACAGACTTCAGTAGACCGGAATTCGCTTTTATCGGACTCGAGGAGCTACCAGACTAAACTCCTATATATCGGAAAAAGTCTGATATAGCCAAAAAGCAGTCCGGATTGCCTAACAACTTCAGCTATGTTCACCACAATAAGACAAGTAAAAGACATGTTTTTCAGTGCACAGTACAGTATTATTATACCATTTGATTAATGTAGTGAAGGTATAACACAGTACAATACTGCAATGGTGGTGAAAACCACTGATGCAATCCGGACTAATGTCTGATATATCGGAAAAAGTCCGGATTAGCAAGGGTAAGTCTGGATGTCGCTTTTATCGGAATTTCACATATTTCGGTCTGGCCTGAGCCTCAATTAATCCGTTATAGTGAGGTCTTACTGTACTTCAAGAGATATCACATATCGGTATGTGGCCACAGACTGGGACTTGATAGTAAATAAACAAAGGTGTATATATTGGATACAGTAAGGTCCTGGGTTACGTCGGTATCGACTTACGTCAAACCAAGGTTACGACAGTCGGTTCGGAAATTTTGAAAAATAAGAAAATAAAGAAAAAACACGTAAAGCTCGGTTTTTAAAGTGTTGCTGTTTACCACAAGATGTCTCTGGTGTTTTCCCGCCTTACGCTTGACTACCAACAAACCAACAATCGCTCTCAGTCTCGCTGCTGCTACTACCACTTGTACTGTAATTTTCTAGTGTCTGTTTTTCGCCTGATTCCACGATGCCTAAGAGACAGCTTCCTAGTGACCATAATGACTCCAAGAAACGCAAGACCATCACGTTACGTGAAAAAGTCGATATTATTAAGAGTAATGAGAAAGGAGAAAAAGCATCAGTGATCGAGTGAGGAAAAAAAAGCCATCCAAATTGATGTTAGAAATCCTTACATTATCTTGCTGGTAATGATGTTCGTATTTCATATTTTACGGTAAACTTTATTGTATGATGAAGTATGAAAAGTGTTTGAATTTAAGAATAAAATGTGTGTTGGCAGTGGGCACGTGTGTAAGGACGGGAGAGTGAGGAAGCGGTTGCTATGACGATGAGAAGTGCCGTTACTGCAGCGAGTGAGCTACTGTGACGAAGGCTTGTAGCAAGTACAACTTATATATTTCACATTACGTGAAAAAGTCGATATTATTAAGCGTAATGAGAAAGGAGAAAAAGCATCAGTGATCGAGTGAGGAAAAAAAAGCCATCAAAATTGATGTTAGAAATGCTTACATTATCATGTTGGTAATGATGTTCGTATTTCATATTTTACGGCAGTATTTTACGGTAAACTTTATTGTATGATGAAGTATGAAAAGTGTTTGAATTTAGGAATAAAATGTGTGTTGCCAGTGGGCACGTGTGTAAGGACGGGAGAGTGAGGAAGCGGTTGCCATGACGATGAGAAGTGCCGTTCCTGCAACGAGTGAGCTACTGTGACGAAGACTCGTAGCAAGTACAACTTATATTTTATTCAATAAATATCATCAGTTCAAAAGACTGTGTTTCTTATACAAACCTGTTATAGGATTATTACATGTATAGTATGCGATGTATGGTTGAAAAATCTGTAAAACTCGACTTACATTCAAAATCGGCTTACATCATGTCTCAGGAACGGAACTCTGACATAACCCGGGACCTTACTTACATAGTGTGTATCGGGTGTTGATGGTACTCACACAAAAGTCTATGTATTGGATACATAGTGTGTATCAGACGCAAACAGACCATCCAGATTTGTCCATGGAATCTTTTGTCAAATTAAGAAGAGAGGACGAGAGTGTTAGTGCATATTGTTGTTAGTGTTTGTGCGCGCGCACACACCTGCTAAGTCACGAGTGATGACGTCATCGGAAGGTTCCCGCGGCATGCAACCGGGGACCTTGGGCAGTTCACGTTGTGAGGCCGGTGAGTGTGGTTTGCCTAGTCTGACAATAAGGACTCAAGCCTCATTGGAGGTGAACATCTAGCATCCAGCAATCATAATCTCATAAAATTTTCCATGAACCTCTTACATAATGAGTGTACAAACAAAACTAAGATGCCAGACCATAAAAATGCAGATTTTAACGGCCTAAGGGACGCCCTGAGTACACTAGCTCAACAGATAGAAAAAATTAACAATGTAAACATGTGGGCAGAATTTAAGCAGGTATTCATGACCGCTCAAAACAAGTACTGTACGTGCCAATGAAACCTAGACAAAAAAAGGGTAGAAACAAACCAGCGTGGTTTAATGCAGATATCAGAAGAGCAGTTAAAGAAAGAAACTGTCTCCACACCTTACTTAACCCCTACACCGCGGGGTTGTCGGAGGCTCGTAGGGCCATTCCCGCGGGGATATTTGTGCTCCAACTGACTTTTTAAAAATATTTGCCAAAAATCAGTTATTAGTCCTAAAATATTATAATTATATATGCATATGGCACATACCTTCAGCTTTCTCCTGGGATGTTTTTTAGCACTCGTCGACTACTGTAGGACTTGTGGAGACTTCTGAAGTTGGGTAACTAAGTCTCCACTTTACACTTCCTGACATCCCCTAATCTGAATACCACTGCCAGATATTATCACTAGAAACACTATTCAATGATTTCCAAGTAGTTTGGAATCCATACTAAAAAAAAAAAACACTGTGAAAGCAATGTAAAATACGAGCCTGTACGAGCCTCCCACTCGCGCTAATTCACCGCTGGTATTCTGTCATTTCTTACTCATATACACACTCACACTTTATTATTTCTAGTACTTTATTACACTTATATATATCTACAGTCCTTTACCGCATCCCACACAATGTCTAGTAGGGGTAGAGGTCACAGGGCCTTTTATAATAGGCGCAAAAGCGGCAGAAATGGAGGAGTGTCATTTCACCGTAAAGGATGAGAGCCTACTGACTGTATCTCGGTAGCAAGAGTTGAAAATGTCAGCTGCTAATGTATATACTAAGAAATAAGTTGCAGGAAGAAGTTGCATGCAGCCTTCATGGATCTGGAGAAAGCATATGACAGGGTGGATAGACAAGGTTTGTGGAAGGTATTAAGAATATATGGAGTGGATGGGAAGTTGTTGAAGGCAGTGAAGAGTATGTATGAGGGTGCTAAGGCTGCAGTGCGTGTGGATGGCAAACTGAGCGAATCTTTCCATTTGAAGGTTGGATTGAAACAAGGATGTGTCATGTCTCCATGGTTGTTCAATCTGTATATGGATGGGGTTA
>JAGKTI010009982.1:0-14769 GCA_018397915.1 Birgus latro
TGATGATCATCTGTAATTAACGATGTCGAAGGAGTGCCTGTTGTGATCGATTCTGTTTTTATGTACGTAACTGTGTATCGTTGTAAATTTGTTAACGTAATATTTCTTAAGGGTGTGACCCGATTTGGTTGAAAATTGGCACCTGTGTTGTGCTTAGGTCGGGGAAGAAGTGGTTGAAAATTGGTGCAGATTGATTGAAGATTAAGGTCACGAGTGGAGGTCAAAGTTCATGTTGGAGCGTTATCTCATGACTGCCTGACCCACTCTGGATAAAACTTGGTAAATACAGTATGTGGGGGGATGGGAACAAGTGATTTGATTTTGGTGTATGAGAAGATCAAAGGTTAAAGGTATCGATAAGACGTAGACATTGTGCAGGATATCAGTGTTTCCTCTGACCGGTGTGAATCTTGCAATGTATGTTACCAGCCTGCATCCCACAAAGCAGAGTGTAGGCAGCATTGGTGCTCGAGGGTCAGAGGTCATCATCACATGCTGTAGAATTGACCGTCAGATATTTGTAAGAGGGTCCACACCTAACCAGTCTCAGTTTTACTTACTAATTGCACGCCTTAAATTACACGGTCTTGAATTGCGCGGTCTTTAATTGTGCAGTCTTTAAATGCGCAGAGTTTTATTACACTGTCTTTTATTCGGCCTTTAGTTGCGCAGTCTTTAATTACGTGGTCTTCAATTGCGCAGCCTTTCATTACGTGGTCTTTAAGACTATTCCCGTCAGTAGAGGAGGCTGCATCAGACTTCTTCCTTACCAGTTTATTTCTGTGATTTATTGATATGCTCTTAAAAGTTTTTTCTATATATCCAGTCTGTGTTGGTATACAGAGAAGTGTTTCCATCATATTAGAGATTAATTTAATATTCAAAGAACTCGCTGAGGAAGAGGTGCTAAGGAGCCTTGTTAACTGACGAAGATACGGCCTTTTGAAATAATAATGGATTACAGTTGGGGACATTAAGTTTACCTGATATTTTACCCGTTGTACTTGGGGGGGCCAAAAGTTTACCTAATATTTCACCTCTTCTCCCTTTTCTCTGCCGGTTAATATTCCTAAGCTGAGAGAGGCTTGATATGTGTCTCTAGCCACAAATGATACTCCTTGATATGATGCCCTGGGGAGAAGTGATAATCGTACCCTATACTTTCGAGGTAGATGCAGTGGATAGTAGCTCAACCTTCGTCCGTGACTCTACGTGTTTCAGTTACTTAAGAGAGTTGCATGTCCGCTGTTATAGGATCAAACAGATGGCTTCAGACGAAAGGAGTTGCTAGAAGTAGGGAAGAATAATTTAAAATCAGGTGATGTGGAGGTACGGAGGGGAAGGAGGTGGAGATAAAGGGGAGCAAGGGGGGGTGGAGGAGGGTAGGGGAGAAGGAAGGGTAGGGGGAGAGGAGTGAAGAAGAAATAGAAGGGGGAGAGGGGTGAAAAAGGAAGAGTGGGGGGAGAGGGGTGACAGGTGTAACGTGGAGGGATGCTTAAAGATGTCAGGTGTGGAGATAACTGGATAAAAGAGGTAAGAGTGAATGGCATTGGTATGAAGACAGGAGGTGTGGAAGAAAGTAGGGAGGAGTCGACGATGAGAAGGAGGAATCAAGGGAGAGATGGAGGAAGTCAAGGGAGATGAAAAGTACCTCAGGAGAAAGGGAGTCAGGGTGAGAGAGGGAGAGAATGAAAATCGGAGAGGCTGAGATGAGTGGGGAGAAATGAGTCCGACAGAGTAATGGGAGATGAGTTAAGGGAGGAAAGAGAGTTGAATTCCAATTCCGGAAAGATGAGATGCTTGTCTTGAGGGGTGAAGTTGTGTCAGGAGGGTTGTCGGTGAATCAGAAGGTGTGAGGTTGGGTCAGAATAGGTTGAGTAAGTTAGGAAGGGATAGGCTGAGTCAAGAATAATTAGGTTGAGTTAGGAAGGGTTAGACTGAGTGAAAGGGCAGTGGTGAATCAGAAGGGGTGAGGTTGAGTCGAAAGGATTAGGTTGTCAGGCTGGGTGAGGGGGTTGGGGGAGGGGTCATCGCCTGGAGCCTGGTGACGTACGTGACTACTGTTCCTCTCCTGCTTCGCCCACACATCAGCCACTCACAAACTTTTGCTCTTTTCCCTGGTGCACAGGAGACCAGTTATTCTCTGAACTGTGAGTGTGGCACACATTATACACATACTTTCCTTCAACTCAAATAAACTAATGTGCCCGTGTTTTCGCCAGTCGGCTAATGCAAAACATCTGTCTCGAGACAACTTTTCTTTGAAGTTATCTACCTAAAAAAGCTAAAAATTAAAACCTCATTGTATGCCGCATTCGTTCAAGAAGGTCCAGACTTGACTATACATAGGTAAAACAAAAAAATTGTGCCCACATTTTATGAGTCGGGAGAAAAAGCTGAGTGTTTTTGTCTAGGTGCTGCCTGTGCCTCAGGCCACCCCTCACATTTGGCCCCCAACAACTGAAAACTCGACGTCCGGGTACTCAGTATACGGCGGCACCACAGTGAGTGTTTCATAGTCATAGTCATAGTGATAGTGGTATGTAGCTCAGTGGAATGACCTGCAACAAGTCAGATTTATGTCAAAACAAACTAGTTGACTAATGGTATGTAGCTCAGTGGAATGACCTTTGGAGTGCAACCAAGTCAGATTTATGTCAAAACAAACTAGTTGACTTCATGCATTAACTAAACCTCACACGGACTGTCCCCACCATGACTAACGCGGCGAGCTTGCAGTAGCCAGCGTCTGCCCGGCTACAGCAGCTAACTAGCAAATGGGTAGTTACACACACATGTAAGACCCCTAATCTGAGAACATCGCAACAACCAGTTTATCCTGTAAAGCTTCACAGCATCACTCGGTCAGGAGGCAGCCGCGGCCCCCATGACCTGCCTCCACCACCTGCCTCACGGTGGTATTATTATAAGTGGCTTCGGAGAGTTCGTGACACCTCTTCCTTGGCGGATTATTCTGCACGTTAGACCTGAATATCCTCTTGTGTGTTACTGATGCAAATTTATGTCTTTTGATCAAGACGAAGTAATTGACACACAAGGGAATGTTAAGGTGTGATAATGCAAAGTAAATGGCCAAGGCAGAGGTGCTGGGAAGGCTCCTGTGCCATGGCCCTCAGCACCGTAACCCTTGCTTGTTAAACGAGTCGGTGAGGAAGTCACCACCACTCCCAGTGGTCACATAATGCTGCCTCAGTCTTTGTTATGGCGCCTCAGTCTTTATTATGGCGCCCAAGTCCTTTATTATGCTGGCTCAGTCTTCATTATGCTGCCTCAGTCTTCTTGGCCTGTCCATCGCGCCAGCCGCCCCACACTGCACCTCTCCTGCCCGGACCCGAGCCACCATCACTCCCTCTCACCAAGATGGACTGGGCTGAGATTCACAGAGATAAAATTACGATCAACTCCCTGTCGTGTGAGCATGTACGCTAGTCCTTCCTGCCAACGTAAATATAAGCTGCGACAGGGAATCGATCGTAAAGTGTGTTCCGGGAATCCCACCCCTGGTAAAGAAGGTTCTGGGACCCTCTGATGGACGCCTTGATACACACCTCGCTGCCACACACTCCTCCACTCTTTGTCCTCTCACTAGACATATTTATGGGCTTTGGGTACCTGATGTTATTAGCTGGCAATTGTTTTTATTTCTACTCATACCTTTGTAAATCAGTAAGCTAAATTACCTCAAGCAGTATTTCCTTAATACATAATATATTCATGATGAGCTGTTTAAAAAAAAGAGTAATTCCCGCCTATTGCAGTAAATCAATCATATATATTTTCTCTTTCAGAAGAGTTTTGAATGTCACAACAAGAGTAGGCAAAACTGAGAACCCAGTACATTGGCCTTTTTTAATTCAACTCGATACTTTTTAAGTGTGATTCTCCCAGATTATGGGTCTTATACTAGTTGAGTAGCTAGTAGTGAGTCTCACATCATCTCATGTCTTGCTCTTAGAATATGCTATTACTATAACTTAAGGTAGTATTCTCGGCAGCTTAAGAGGCTTCCTGGCACTCCTCCCGTGCAGATTTATATTTCAAACGACACCTTGTTGTTTTCTGTGTTATTTATATCTCCTTCTTAACGACCTAGATTGTATAAATAACATACAAGAGAACATTGAGGTGGCAGATGCACATATAAACTGGTAAGGAAGAGGTGCTGGTTAACGTCCTAGGTTGTCTGGAACACTCACCTTAAGACTGAGTGTGTCCTAGCGCCTTAGAGCGTTTACTTCTGGTTGGACAAGCAACCCGCATGAGAGAAGTCTTAGACTGCAGTGTTTACCTACAGAGTCCTAAGATTAAAGTTGAGTTGAAGTTTTCTCACTGTAAATAACTTGTGGAGATGAACTGCTGTTTAACTGACTCGCTTTAACTAAACCTTCACGTGCTCAGTAATCAGTCAACACCGGCCTTGTCTTAACTAGCCACATCTGGTGCATCCTCACTAACTCATAGGGACTGACTTAATACTCGCAGTGATCCATCAGTATCTGTGTTACCCTTATGTGAATGACAACCCGGAAAGAAGCTGCCTGAAGTGACAACATGCCTCCACCTCAGATGCGTAAGAATGTACCCCGCTGTAGTCTCAAAATATACCCCTCTGAATTGTCACCTGCGGCGCACTCCATAATAAAAAAAGGGAAAAAATGGCTCAAATTTGTAACCATACTGAAATATGATGGCCTCTCACAGCTTCCTAAGATAGCGTCCAGACCAGATGCTTGTCGGCCCAGGTGTCTGTGGGTATGAGTTTTGCATCACTTTACCCCATAGAAGTGGCTCCACTGGACGCAGGTGGGTGCAGACAAGAACTTCTAGTGGTTACAGTGATACAGATTATGCTCGCAGCCGTCCAAGCCAGGAAGCATTTGGTGTGGATGCGACCTAACACAGACAAATTGCACGAAATAACACTGCACTCTCCGGTGGGCAAAAACTGAACGGTAGGGCATACCTCGGGCGCCTATTTCGAGATAGATTTTCGTGTGTGCACTTAAACCCGCTTTTGGCTTAGATAATCCGCGTAGACTTATTCAGATACCGATATTAGCTTCTCTTTGTCTGCCTGTGTGTCGGTGTTTTGAATTTTCATATATGCTTGTGTTATTGTGAACCCTCTTCGATTTTGCTTCTAGAAACTCCCAAATATTTCGGTTATTGTTAAAACCAAATGATAAAAGCCACCTGAGGAAAAATTCTATAATCCCTTTTGCAGATGTGAACAAATTTTAATCTCTTATTTGGTCTCTTAAAGGGTCAGCAATGCACGATTAGTCCTGTGTTATCAGTTCTTGCCCTAGACAGTTATATTCTGTTAGTTAAAGGGTTGGCAATACCTGGATTAAGCCATCATTTATTCTAATTTGCGACATTAGACTTTATTTACGTACAGTATTTTTTTATTTAATACTTTTTGTTAAGGCTTGTTACACTGGCGATCCTAATCAAGCATTCAGAAATGTGTGGATATCAGACAGTCCAGCCTGATTGAATGACAGTGCATGAGAACGTGTAGAGGTCAGCAGCCTCGCATGTGTACGGCCACTGCATGTTATTCTTGCCTCATTTGCAAAGCCTGAACAAAAGCATTCTGTTCGTACAACTTTTTTTTTTTGGTCTTATGCAACTTAGTATTATTCAGAAACTTTTTAAGTTTCTGCCACATTTTTAAACAACTCCCTCCATATCATTCAACATTTTTCAGTTCATATAGCCCTTTTCGTGCAACTTTTTCCTTTATCCGTGCACCATTCCTAGACGACTTTTTACCTTGTGCAGTTTTGTTTTTTTTTTTAGCAACGGTTTTCAGCTTTTTCTGGTTTATATAAAACTTCTCAGCATGTGTTGCAGAAGATTCTTCAGTATCATTTTGTGTTTCATACAACATATTGTAGTAACATTTTTAGTCTGAGCATCATTTAAGTCAGCATTTTTCGGTTATAAAAAATACTGCAGGAACAGTTTGCAAGTTGTGCAGCATTTCAGTTTGCAATGTATGTACCGGGTAGCAAAGAATTTTAGTTCGTTCTTTTTGGCAGCACCTTTTCAGCAACCTTTGTAGCTTGAGCAACTTTATTTTAAGTCTGCATACGAAAATTGCCGAACGTTACATGAAGCTGCTTCAGTTTTATTTCGTAATCCTCATTACGCCTTGTGGTGTAGTGGTTTAACGCACCAATCGGAGTTTCGTCACGGGTCTTGCTGGTATTGGTCTGGATTCCTAAGAGGCAGCTGGTCGGCTTTCAAAAATGTGGAGCCACAGTGGGGGTAGGCCGGGTGGGAGAGAGACTTAGGGCAGAGCCTAAAATCTTTATTTTCTCAAACGTTTCTGGCTACACAGAACCCATCTTTAGACCCAGTGAAGGTTGAGTTCTGTGTTGCCCGAAACATTAGAGAAACTAGAAAACCCAAGCTCCAACGTTTGTGTTTCTCCCACCCAACCTTCCACTTGTAATGGATCATCTACGTACCCTTCTATGTCATGAATTACCCTGGCCAAGGTTCATCAACTACTCCTCACTTTTCTTTATATTTTATTTTAATCATTATATTCTATTGTAGTCTGCCTTCCTTGAGCTTTAGAGGAACAGTCTAGCTACGTTTCACTGACAGAGATTACTTCAGCGCAAGTATCTCTTATCAAACATTTTGGTGTTTGGATTTAATCATAGGCGAATCAGATTTTTTAACGTTAGCCAGAAGGATATGGAAAAAGGGTATATAAGGTGTGTGAGCTGGTTAATATTTAAGAAAGCAATCAGCACTCTTAGCAGAAATAATCCCGTTGTCCCATATGGAGGGCAGTTTTACGGGCTTTTTATAGAGGGAAATGTTCAGAAAAAGTTTGGCTTCTTCATTGAGGATAGTAACTTGCTAAATTTCACTCGCTTGGATGTAGATGCTACTGCGTACAAAAATCGCGTGGTATGGAAGTTTGGATAAAATCATGACCGAATTATTGGCGCATTTCGAGAAGGAATATACTGTAAAATTTATAAGCAGTAGCAAAATTTGATTCGTGCATACATGTCAGATATTTATTCGTATTTTGTCAAACCTGGGAAGAGATGACATGAAACTGAGATCATCTTAAATGCATTTACAGATTTAAGGCATAAATGTGATATTGTACATGTGTCTTGAGATGGCAGATTACAAATATAGGAGAGAGCAGTAATTTCGTACAGAAACTTAACTACAAATTGCTGTCTTGGAAACTTAGGAGTAAAAAATATAGCTAAATCAACTTTGACACACACAGATATCAGATTCTAAGGAAAATCATGGAACACTGAGAATGGGTAACAGTAAAAACTAATACTACAGTAAACATACATATAAACAAGACAGTTGGACAGCGAGTAGAGAAATGGTAGAAAATAGAGATTGAAACATGTCTACCGTTTTTGTGCAGTTGAGTCATTGTTCCTTCTATTCACCATGGGTTCCAAACTAATTATTTGAAGATATTTGTACAGCACTGCACTCACTCTTAGATATTACACGTTAAGTAAGGAAGATCACTTAAGATTCTAACACAGGTACAAGAGTTTGAAAAAGAGCAATAAACCACTACTGAACTTAGCTGGCGGTTTCTTTAGACATTTGGGGTTCAGAACCAGTGAAGCAAGGTTTAAATCCTTCATTATTGCTTTAATATTACACTGTACTTTATCAAGATTTAATAGGGTTTAACGCATTTTCGAGGCAGTGTAAAAGATCTGTTACTGCAGTCATACAATTGAACTTGTAGTTCATTTACACTTCTGGGATTTTGAATTAATGAAGCGTGATTCGAACCTTTTTCATTGAGTTAATGTTAAGCATCTGTTGACCACTGGAGTGTAATTCTGGTCCATTATTTTCTACATACATCGTTAATTCATTGGGTTTTTACCATTTCTAGAAAGTAAAAGAATTATTGATCTCAGTCGTACACTTGTCAACAGCGAAGCATCTGGTTTTGGCAGCATAGGTTCATTGTACTTCAGGCAGCTTCTGGATATTAATGGAGGCATCATTAAGGGATTAATTAAGAGGTAATAGAAGGCTAATGGGGGGTCATGGCAACACTTAACTACTTCAGGCAAAACCAAATCCATAAAATCGAGAGCTGCTCCAGATAATCCAAAATTGACCCCATAATCCCTCATTAACCCCCCCAATAAAAAAAATCTACCTTTTAGAATTTCATTTTCTCTCATGGTTCAGGGTTTTAATCAAGGTATATAGAGGATTTATTCTATTTTTCTCTCATGGTTTGAATGGAAAGGCGACTGAAATTGAAGAGATGTTTGGAAAAGATGTTAATTTGAGAGTAATCTTGTTAAACTGAAAAGTGTTGAGTTTTTAATCTTTGTACTTTTTTCACTTAAAGCATCTCTCTCTCTCTCTCTCTCTCTCTCTCTCTCTCTCTCTCTCTCTCTCTCTCTCTCTCTCTCTCTCTCTCCTTTTAAAATCTTTACATCTTTCAGGTAGTTTTCATTCCCTAAGCGAAGAGATGAATGCAAAACATAATATTGTTCTAAAAAGTCATTAATTTAGAGCGTTGCCATGATCCCTGTAGGAAAGAAAAGTAAATGAAAAATCCCTCTTAAATAACCAAAGCCAATTTATCAAAGAGTCATGCACTGGATAAAGGAAAAAGTCACAAAGCTATTTTTTCAAGTAATTCCGAAGTCACCCTTTATTTTTGTGGGGCAGACGGAGGAAGTACCATGATTTTTTGAAACTTTTTTTTGGAAGAGAGAGACCAGCAGAAGAAAAAAATAATAATTTACACTTCAACACACACTTGCAATGTAATCTTGGAGGCTTTGTGTTGTTCGTTGTGTTTTGCGGGAGGTTGAACGTAGAGGCCCCAGTTGGTCATAAATATCTATATATATATATTACTATTAAAATGTTGTGTCTCGGTGCTTTTGCGTGGCTGTGGTTTTAACCTTTGCATTTTTTTAGTTGAACGATCACAGTATCACAAAATGGGCCCCCCTTTAGCCCCTTCAATCTGATGACGTGTTTCTCTTATTCTCGCTGCCTCCAGACGGTTTTGTTAAGCTGTAAAGACTTCGAATTGAGTGATTAGATCCTTCATTCATCCCTTCACTGATGGAGATATTTCTTGAACTGAAAAAATTTGCTGGGTGGTAACAAGAGTAGAAAATAAAGCTTTGTCCGCAGTGAAAAGATTAAGTCTGATGATAAACCTTTTTTTCACAGGCTGCCTCAAGATGGATTTATTAAGCTTAAAAGAAGTGGGGAGATTAGGTACAGCCTTCATGTACCCCTTCACTGCCACTGGTCTGCCATAAGTTGAAAATCAGTTCTGTCTATCGAGAAAAGAATATATTCTTCTGATCACGTTCTTGTTTCTGTCAGACAATTTTGTTAATTTAGAAGAGGTTTTTGGAACTGTAGACAAGATACAGCCTTGATTTGCCCTTAACTACAGTGCATGATGTTCCACTAAAGCTAACTAACGTCACCTGAATTTAGGAAATGTAGAGAAAGGACATCCCTCAATCTAAGGATGGATTTTCATGTTATTTTGCTATCACTAGACGATATTATTTACCATAGCGTAGACTATTCCATTTGGAGGGGTTATATACCGTGATTCTTCACTACAAGACGTGTCTCCGAATCTGAATACAATTGTTTAGTGTTAACAAGGATAAAACGTAAATGTACGTCACCCAGCTGAACGACTTAACCACTGCACTCCGGTGACCTATTCTGATTTTTTTATCACTACCTGCCACTCCAGTTTGTTTATCCTTGGAGAGACTTCAGACAGGAGGAGTTATATACTGTACAGCCTTCATTAACCCCTTCACTACTTGAGGTCTGTTCAAAGTTTAACAAATTGTTTGGCCATTAAAAATAAGTATGAAAATGCATCGTCGGATTGAAGGGGTTTAGAGCTGTGTAATTGTTTGACAGTGAACTGCAGGCGGAATTTACCCTTATCTTGCAGTCCAGGGGTTCCCTTTTAGAGGATAGGTAGAAAGATGAGGGACATTTGTTCACCCAGGCAGTGCAGCCGTACGGGTATATCAGTGCCATCATGTGAAGGCCTCCCTGGAAGCAATGAATCGGTTAGTGAGGGTTATAGCTCACCTCTCCCATTCGAAGGATCTCTGAATAAAACTGTGTGGAGAGAGCAAGAAGGAAATATGAATGATGGTTCAGTCAGGTGATGTGCCTTTTGTTTTCTTCTTACGAACACCAGTCGATTATGTTCACTTTGGAAGGACCGGTAGTAGTGAATGAGTTATTGAAGGCTGTGTCTAACCCCTGCAGTTTGAAAAAGTTAGCATAGGTTGTATGAATCTTTTCCAGCTAACCTCTTCATTTCCAGCTAACCTCTTCATTTTGCAAAAGTTAATGAAGGCTGTACCTAACCCCTCCAGTTAGAATAGTCTCGGCAAAGCTGAATAAATGTCACCTGGCAGCAGCAAAACTAGAAAATACATGGAGAGAATGAAGGAGGCTATCCCCTTCACTTCGAGGATGTGTTTTTCTCGTATTCTTGTTATGCCCAGACGATTTTATTCAACATTAGTATTGAAGGAGTGAATTAAGGCCATATCTAACCCCTCCAGTTCCAAAAGTCACTTCAAAGCTAAATAACGTCGTCTGTATGTAATCAGAATAAGCTTCTTAAAATACGTCAGCGGATTGAAGGTTGGTTAAGTGCATGTATACTCCTTGACGGTAGCATCATCAAATGGCTGGCTTGCTGGCAGTCCATATATATATAGACCCTGCCTGGCACCCCGTCCTTCAGAGGGTGACGTCTGAGTGCTTCTAAAAGGTCGTATTCTCGTCAGCTTCAGGAGGCTTTTTGGCACCCCTTCCTTGGCGATTTGTTTTGATTTTTTTTCTTTTTGTGCTCGAGAGGGATGCTTCCGCGTGGCTGCACCGGTACACAGTAAATGAAGGGCTCTGCTGCCCTGTCATACAAATGTTCTTCAGTTCCTTTTCCCTCCTTGAAGCGAGGGTGGTGGACTGCAGGAGGAAGTCACGTTCAGATGAGCCCAGGACCACAGCAAAAACACCACCTTATTCTCCTGTACGTTATTTATGCATTAAAGACACAGATTGCATAGACTACATACAGGGGATTATTAATGTGTCATACCCAGAAATAAATGGTTAAGGGAGAAGTGCTAGAGAGCCTCCTAAGCTGACACGCATACGTTCCTTGGTGAGTGTTGTGACCGGAGTTTGCCGCCTGACATTAGTTCTAGAGTCTGGCTGTGTGTCCTGTATTGCGACGGTACGCTGTAAGTCCCCCTAGGCTAGGTCAAGGGGTCATATTCTAAGTGGCTTTGGAGAGATTTCTTAATGCGCTCTTCCTTTGCTGTTTATTCTGCACGTTGTGTACCTCGGTGTCCTCTTGTATGTTATTGATGCGAACTGTGTATAGTAAACAGGTCTGCAGTACGTAACATGGAAGAGAAAGGAAGGTGCAAGATGGAAAATACATCGCTAAGGAACAGGTGTTATGAAGTCTCCTGTGCCACCTAAAATACGGGCCTAGGGCGCACCGCGGCCTCCCAGTTCCTCTCTCACTCACCGCACTTGACCACTCTCATCATCCCCAAAATTTGCTTCAGTCAGAATCAAAGAGAGAAACCTAACCAGAACTTAACGTCACTTTTACTACCACTCAGTCCCACCTGTAGCCAGCCCCCCTCACTGTACGGAATGCTGTGCCAACCAGTGTCAACCCCTTCTTTAGACACCAAGAGTTTTTAGGCATTTGTTTTGCGCTAGCAGATTGGCGAACGTTTGCCTGCTCGTTCACCTTCCTCGGGGCAAACCATTGAATAATCGTCTTTTTTTCTCTCCTCTCCCCTCCCTCCCTCCCTCTCTCCCTCCCTGCCCTTCTGCTCCCCCTCCCCCCTTTGTCTCCCCAGCAGTCCAGGGCTCCCGACGGTGCGGCTGTTCTGGTCTGCTCACCTGCCCTGGTCGCCGTTGGGTTAGTGTCTACGGTCATGTCAGACAAAACTTGGTAATAAGGGGGACATCAGGGGGCCGCCTGCGACTCAAAAATTGGGTCATCTTGAGTCGCGAGTCACCCTTGTAACCTCAGCCAGCTGGCCAGTGACTCAGCAAGAGGGCCTACTATAGTCTTGAGTCACTGTCATGGCCTATATCAGCACGTACATGGCTCTGCAGGTGAAAATTTTAGTGACTTCAGAAGCCACAGGTGACTCGACAAAGGAGTGCATCTTACGTCAGCGAAGGGGACACACCAGCGAGTGGACATTTGAGTCAGCAAAAGGGGACATCCTGAGTCAAGAGTCAACCATCGAGTCACTGCCGCCACCAGCACCAGCTTCGTGTGACTCAGCTACAGGTGGACAGACTTATGACACTTTGACTAACCCTCGTAGAAAGAAAAAAAAACTGTGACCAGGTTGTCATTTGTAGAGTAAATTACCAACCAATACTAACCCTTAAAACATTAGCCTGGTATTCTAACCGTTGTAAATTCGTTTCTTAATTCATTAAGTTAGTATTTGGGGAAGTAGTAGTTGTAGTAAAATGTATATTTGATCACTAACCTTGGTATGTAACTCCATTTTAAAATGCCAGAAAATGTATTTAGGTAGGTCCCCCTCCATGCCAAAATAATATCTGGTTGAGTCTTGCGGTCAAGGAGGCTTTTTTCTGCGGTTAAATGCCCGCCTTGACCGCACCAGCACTGTTAAACTCACGGTTCAGTGAGTATTGGATGCAAAATAGGGTGGTGAAGGTGGGTGAGTGTTTTTTTTTTTATTTCTGCAGTTGCCCACTCTTGCCATCCGTTTTCTGTTTGTCATGCCTTTTCTGTCCTGTCATTTTTCATAAATTAGACTCTCTCTCTCTCTCTCTCTCTCTCTCTCTCTCTCTCTCTCTCTCTCCATGGGATATTTTTAGTTTTTAAATGTGAACAAAGAAACAGCTGAAGAAGATAAAATTCGTTGATAAATTACACACACACACACAACACACACACACACACACACACACACACACACACACACACACCATGATGCCATTTTGGGCGAATTTCCATGACACAGCCCCCCAAAAAAATCAAAAAGTTACATTATAGAACACACGACTAAAACATTTACATTCTGGTCATGCTGATTCATACTTCACACTTGCTCAACTTACTCTCTTTGCTCCTACTTAATTTCACTCATACTGACTCGCAATTGACCCATACTAAGCAGACTGACTTATTCTCATTTATCTTTAATTCCCCTTCATACTAAATCATACTTCCTATTATGCTCATATTCACATACTCATTATTTACTTATACTTGCCATCACACTTGTTTCCTTGCTTGCTCTGATGGCTTCTCCTACCCATTTTTGTTCATACTTTCTCTTCTTACTTTCTCACACTTATCGTTTACTCACAGTTTACTCATCACACTAGCCTTTTATACATCCTTATCATACTTATAATTTTCAAGCCATTTTATTCACGTTGACTCAAACCAAACCCTCACACTTATTCATATATTTTCTCATATTTATCATTCATACTGGCTTTTTATTCGTTTCATACTTAGCCATCATACTTACTTGCTTTCTTAATCTCATATTTACGCATACTTTCTCATACTTTCCCGTCACACTTACTCATCACTGACTTATCCTCATACAAATACTTCGTCACACTGGCATATTTTACTGTACATACTCATACTGACTTTTCTGTTCTCATTTGTTCACTTACTAATACTAGCCCATCATACTAATTATTTTTAATCACACTTACCACTATCCTGTTATATTTAGGTCTGTGCGGTTTCTCATACTAACTCATGATTTTCCATATTGACTCACACATACTATCTCATCATACTTTTTTCATATTTACTCATACTAACTCATACTTTATTTTTGCTCATACTTTTTGCATATTAACTCATTTACTCATACTTCTTAATTTTTACTCACTTATATTAGCTCACATTATTTACTCATACTTACTCATACTAACCCATACTTTGTTCATACTTACTCATACTAGCTCATACTTTGTTCATAATCATACCAACTCATACTTTGTTCATGCTTACTCATACTTTGTTCATACTCATATAACTCATACTTTGTTCATGCTTACTCATACTTTGTTCATACTCATTCTAACTCATACTTTGTTCATGCTTACTCATACTTTGTTCATACTCATACTAACTCATACTTTGTTCATACTTACTCATACTTCCTCGCCATTTACCCATCAGTCCTCTCTGACTCTCTCCTCTTTTGAAACCACGAATGACCATATCATTGTTGAGACTAATGGAAATATTATCATTATTATCATTATTATTGCATACTAGATAATATTATACATACTTGAGACTCGCAGGCGTGCTCTAAACCCCTTCAGAACGACGAGGTCTTCGTTAAGTTTGGTCTTGTCGTGAACCCGGTAGACTGCAGGCTGAACAGTCCCCCCCCCCTTTCCTCCTCTGTTCTGTAGTCCACCATCCCGCCACTTTCAAGGGGATAGGGAGGTAGTGGAGGGACGTTGGTCATATCAGTGCCACCACGTGAAGGCGTCCCTCTCCAATTTCATTCCAGCTGTTTTCGAAGGATGGCAGAGGATTTTTTTTTTTTTTTTTTTTTTTTTTGGTGGTGGTGGGGGGGGTGGGTATTGTGGTTTTTCCCTTTTTTTTTTGCCGGGGAGCTCTCGTAACCTGAGTAGAGGTGTCTA
>JAGKTI010009983.1:0-13403 GCA_018397915.1 Birgus latro
GCTGGTGATTGGGAGAGCTGGAGCTCCAGTTTCACTAGCTACTGGACAGTCCCTCTTTGCTGACATTTTTAGTGTGACACTAACATGGAGTAGACCAGCATACTTTCCCAAACACTTTCCCCTATCCGATGCACTACTTTACGTGCGCTTTGCATATTACACAACGTTTCCTACTATGTCACAGGATTTGACGTCAGCAAGTGTATGCGGCCAGAAAACTTTGCCCCTGCTACCTAGTGGCAGACCTATTGTGGGGAGGTTTGACCAGGGCTGTGTCACAATAGATTTGGTGCCAGGATGGGATGGTGTTCAAAATCTGTGCTAGAGGGTACAGGGCACTGCAGGTTCCAGGCTGCCGCTTCCGTTAAACAGAGAGGGGCCCAAACCTGAGAGTAGCACCCTAGGTGGCTACCCTATCAATGGGTGTATAATGAGAGGAGACTTACGGTGCCAAGGCACCCTTGGAGGTTGTCCCTGTAGCTGTCTTGGCAGGGTGTCCCGAAGCCTCTGCTACAGTCATTGGTCATGGCTGGTGGGCTATGGGTCCCTGAGCCCATGCTTGTGCAGGGGACTGTGTGGATGGGTGGGGCCTGTTGTATGTCTCTCCCCATTATTCATTCTTACTCACTTATGACAAGAAAAAATTCTAAGCAAGCCTGAGCAAACTATATCACCCAAGGAAGTCAGACTGGCGTCATGGAATGTGGGAAGTTTGAGGGGTAGAGCGGGGAAAGTAGTTGAGGCATTTAGTAGGAGGAGGGTGGATGTGCGATGTGTGCAGGAAGTCAGGTATAGGGGAAGATCAGCCAGAAAGATTGCCGGGAGGAATGAATGTTACATGTTGTTTTGTCAGGGTAGGGCAGATGGATATGGTAATGTGGATGCTCTGGTGGAATATGTCAGAAATGTAATGAGAGTCGGTGAAAAGGTAATAGTAGTGAAAATTTTGTTCGGCGGGATTTTGTTTGCATTTATATTGATGTAGGCTTCACAGGGAGGCTTGGATGAGGTAGAGAAGGATAAAGTCTGGGATGGCATAATAGGTGTACTACGTGGTATGGGAGATAATGAGATTATTATTTTGGGAGGGGACTTAAATTGTCATGTAAGTGAATCAGCTCAAGGATATGAAGGAGTACATGGGGGATGTGCATATGGTACAAGAATGGAAGGGGGAAGGATACATGAGTTTGGGGAGATAATGAATATGATTGTGTGCAACATACATTTTATGAAAAGAGAAAGTAGGTTGATTACATATGAGTCTGGGAGAAATAGCAGCTAGATACACTATTTCCTGGTCAGGAGAGCTGATTGGAGGCTAGTGAGGGATGTTCAAGGTATAGGGAGCGAGGAGTGTGTCCTGCAACACAAGTTTATTGATATGTGATATGGTGGTTAAGGAGTGAATGATGAAAAAAAAAGAACCTATGCACCTAGGAGGAAAATATGAAAGTTGAAAAACCAAGCAGTAAGGGATGCCTTCTACAGCGGGATGAGTAGAGTGGTGGCTGAACAGGGAGGCGTTGACAGAAGTGTAAAGGAACAGTACAGAGCCCTCAAGGTCAACCTCTAGAGATTTACTGATTCAGTGTGTGGATGGACAAGGGCCTCCCCCCCCAAGACATAATGTTACTTGGTGGTGGGGTGATGGTGTAGAAGTTGCAGTTAGTGAGAAGAAAAGTTTATTCTGGGAATGGAAGAAGGGTGGTAGTAAAGAGGAATACTTGGCTGCCAAACATAGGGCTAGAAAAGAGGTTTACAGGGCAAAGTCTGAGTCGTGGGCTTTTACTTGACAACCTAGATAGCGTGGAAAGGAAGAATATGATATTTCAGGTGGCAAATCAAATGAAGAGAGAGAATAGGGATATCATAGGTGAGCAGTGTGTAAAGAATGATGAAGGGAAGGTAGTCTTGGAAGGTTTGGAGCCAGTAGATCCAGTGTCTGGCCCTTGGCCTTTGATTGATGCTGCTACTGTGAACAGGGCAATAGGCAGGATGCAAGTGGGAAAAGCAGCAGATGTGTCTGGTTTGACTGCTGAAATGCTGAAATGCTGAAAGCCTCAGGAGATATAGGACTAGGGTTTGTCACACAATTGATAAATACGATTATATATCAATGTGTTCTCCCATATGATTGGCTGAAGAGTGTAACTGTTAATGTGTTCAAGGGGAAAGGTGATGCCATGGAAAGAGGAAATTGTAGGGGCATAAAGCTTTTGGACCAGATAATGAAGGTAATGGAGAGAATTTTAGATGGTACGCTTAGAGAAAGAGTGAATATTGATGAGATGCAGTTTGGGTTTAGGCCAGGCAAGGGGACCACTGATGCATATTCATTGTTCAACATTCATTGTTCAACAGCTTCAGGAATACTATATAGGAAAGAAAAGGGAACTGAAATTTGTTTTTGTTGATTTGGAGAAGGCCTTTGACCAAGTCCCTAGGGAGGTGGTGAAATGGGGAATGAGAAACCTTGGAATCGAGGAGTGGCTGGTTAGGATGGTTATGACCATGCATGTGGGTGCTAGCACCCAGGTAAGGGTGAATGGAGATTTGAGTGATGAGTTTGTTGTGAATGTTGGTGTGCATAAGAGGTCAGTCTTGAGTCCCTAGTTGTTTATTATGGTACTTGAAGTCCTCTCACATGACTTCAGAAATGAACTCCCGTGGGAGATGTATGCTGATGATTTGGTGTTGATTGCAGAGAATGAAAGGGAGGTGGAGGAAATGTTAGGAGGCAGAGAGATGGTATGGGGCACAACGACTTATGAGTAAATGAAGATAAAACGAAAGTGATGGTATCTAGGGCTGGTGACGGTACTGTCAAAGAAGAGCGAGAGTGGCCATGTACGATTTGCTTCCAGGACGTGGGAAGTAATTCCATCTCGTGCAGTGTTTATGATAAGTGGGTGCATAAAACATGTAATGGTATTAAAGGTAGACTGCAAGATAATGCTGATTTCATGTGTGTGATGTGTCAGGGAGAGTACATGGAGACTGCAAGGGTGGACAGATTGAACTTGCTGGTGAGTCTCTTGAGTGTGCAGAAGAATTTTGTTATTTGGGAGACATGTTATTTGCTGGAGGTGGGGCTGAACACTCTGTGGCTAGAGTGAGTAGTTGGAAGAAGTTCAGGAGCTGTTGCCTCTCCTGACATTGAGAGGGTTCTCCCTCCGTGCAAAGCGATCTTTGTATGCAGCATGTGTTAGGAGAGTAATGCTGCATGGTAGAGAGTCCTGGGCATAAAGGAAGAGGATATACACAGACTCAAACACACAGAAATGGCAATGGTTAGGTGGATGTGCAGTGTGTCCCTGAGTGCAAGGCCTGGGGGGACTAGGTTTATGACGGAAGAGTTGAGAGGTAGGATGGGACTGGAGTGTACTAGAGTACCTAATGTGGGTACTCTAGAGTGTACTGGTGTTGTGATGAGATATAGATTGAGATGGCTTGGGCATGTGGATGCGGCATATGTTAGGAGAGTAATGCTTCATGGTAGTGAGTCCTGGGCCGTAGAGGAAGAGGATATTCACAGTTTCAAACGTACAGAAATGGCGATGGTTAGATGGATGTGCAGTGTGTCCCTGAGGGCAAGGCCTGGGGGGGGGGGGTGGCTAGGTCTACAATGGAAGTGTTGAGAGGTAGGATGGGGCTGGGTTGTATTGGTGTTGTGATGAGATGTAGATTGGGATGGTTTGGGCATGTGGAGAGGATGGGGGATGATGTCGGGAGTAGACTGTAGGTCTGGAGTGGACTGTAGCACCAGTCGAACAGGGCAGTACTCCCAAGGTGGATGGAAAGCTGATGACAGGGAGAGCTGGAGCTCCCATTTCACCAGCCTTTGGGACTAGTTCCTGACCATCCCCTTTTGCTGAACCTATTCAGTGCCTCAGTAACACAGAGAGTAGGCCGGCATGCTCTCCAGTACAAATCAACACAAAAGTACATGCACAGTACACACCACACTTCCTTTCCAAAATTAGAAAAGCAAAATGGTATCAACTAACTAAACCTCGGAGTCCCTGGGGGGGGGACCATAAATGCCCCCACCATCCGCCCCTCTCCCGGTGATGACTCAACGAGCTGCCTGGAACAACTGTCTGACTCACTTCTTCATTTCTGCAACATTCGCAGCCTTTCCTCTAACTTTCACTCTGTTGAACACCATCTCTCCTCCTCTAAACCTCACCTTCTCATCCTTACTGAGACTCAGCTGTCTCAGGCAACTGATAGCAAACCCTTATCTGTATCCTCCTACTTTCTCTATACTCATTTCAAAGCCAAAGGTGGCTGTTGTATATACTGTATGTACACAACGACTTATCTTGCTCTTGTGTTCCTAAACTTGATTCTTCTGAATTCTCTACTCTCTGGCTTCGGCTTTCCTGTAATTCTCTGACTAAATATATCGGCGCTTTTTACTTACCCCCTAATTCTACTGGCTATGAAAAATTCTTTCACTTTCTTACTTCTACGATGGAACACATCCTATCCATTTCTACTTTCTCTCAAATCTCCATTATAGGAGATTTCAATGTACACCACCACCACTGGCTCTCCTCTCTTTTCACTGATCCACCTGGTGAACAAGCCTACATCTTTTCTATCCTTATTGACCTTGAGCAGCTTTTACAGCACCCTACCCATCCCTGACTGCCTTGGAGAGAGCTCAAACATACTTGACCTCTTCCTTACAACTAATCCTTCAGCTTACACTGTTAATCTTTCCTCTCCATTGGGCTTGTCTGATCACAGCCTTAATACCTTAACCTCTCCTATCGCTCCAGTACGGCCTGTGGACCCTCCAAAGAAACGCCGACTGTGGCACTTCGGAGCTACAGACTGGGAGGCCCTCAGGCAGTACTTTTTTTATTTTCCCTGGAATGATTATTGCTTCCATGGCCAGTAGCCATCTGAGTGTGCCTTGCGCATTACACATGGAAGCATACACTCCCTTCTCATATCCTTTGACTAATAAAAGAAAGCCTTGGTTTAATCACGTTTGTTTTAATGTTGTCCACAACAAAGAGAGGGCCTATAAAATGTACCACAACCAACCCACCCCTGAAACTCATCTTTTTAATGTTTCTGCCCAGATTCGTGCTAAGTCTGTTCTTCGCTCTGCTAAAAATAATTTTATACGTACTAAATACTCTCTACTCTCCAGCTCGAATTCTTCCCAATCCTTCTGGCATCTTGCCAAAAATCTTTCTAACTACTTTACCTCATCATCCTACTCTCCTCTTTTCTACTGTGATGGCTCTGTAGCTATTTCTTCTACTGATAAAGCAGATCTTTTCGCTCAGACTTCCTCGTCCAATTCCACCTTAGATGATTCCGGTGCTGTTCCTCCATCACTTCCCCCCTCTGATTTCCTCATGGCTGACATTAAAATTTCTTCAGCTGATGTATTTTCTGCCATCAATGGCCTCAATACTAAAAAGGCTTATGGGCCTGATGGAGTCCCTCCTGTTGTCCTCAAAAGCTGTCTCTGTGCTTACACCCTGCCTAGGTAAACTCTTTCGCCTTTGTCTGTTGACTTGTACCCTTCCTTCTTGCTGGAAGTTTGCTCTCATTCAGCCTGTCCCAAAGGAGGGTGACCATTCCCAACCCTCTAACTATCATCCAAATGCTTTAACATCCTGTGTCTCAAAAGTTTTCAAATCAATTCTTAACAGAAAAATTTAAAATCATCTTTCCTATAACCTTCTTTCTGATGATCGGTATGGGTTCCGTCAGGAACACTCCATTGGCGATCTTCTCACCTATTCAGACTCATGGTCATCCTCCTTTCAGGACTTTGGCAAAAGCTTTGCCACTGCACTTGACATCTCAAAGGCTTTCGATCCAGTCTGGCATAAATCTTTAATTTCTCAACTGCCCTCTTACGGTTTCTATCCTTCTATCTGTGCCTTCATCTATAGCTTCCTTTGTGGTTGTTCTATAGCTGCTTTTGTAGACTCCCATCACTCATTTAGATCTATCAACAGTGGTGTTCCTAATGGCTTTTTCCTATCACCAGTTCTCATCCATTTATTCAACAATGACCTTCTAAGCTGTACATCTAACCCTATCCATTCGTACATTGATGATTCCACCCTTCACCTTTTCATTAGGTTCCTGCAACGTCCATCTCAGCAGTAACTTCAACAAACTAGGGATGAGGCTATGGCACACCTAATGTCTGACTTGGCTCATATCTCTGACTAGGGTAAAGATAATCCTGTTGTTTTTAATGCATCAAAGACTCAGTTCTTACACCTATCAACCTAACAAAATGTTCCACAGGAGTACCTACTAATGTTTAATAATATCCAGCTCAATCCAGCATCATCCCTGCACTTGCTTGGGGTTTCAATCACTCGTGACTTATCTTGAAAAGATCATATTACATCTCTTGTAAAATCTGCTTCCAAGAGATTAGGTGTGCTAAGCCGACTCCGTACCTTCTTTACCCTTGCACAGTTGTTGACTTTATAAACGTGTTTTATTCGCCCCTGTGTAGAGTACAACTCTCATGTGTTGGAGAGGTTCCCCACATACAGCTCTTCTCAGTAGGGTGGAGTCAAAGGCTTTCGTTTCATTAATTATCCTCTTCCTACTGGCTCCCTTCAGCCTCTGTCTCCTCGCCATGCTGTTGCATCGTTATCTCTTTTCTGTCGCTAGTTCAATGGTCACTGCTCCTCCGAATTGTTTGTTTGCATTCCTCCACCTCTACGACGGGCGCGTAACACCCGTCTAGCAACAAACTCTCATCCCTTTTCTGCCCAACTCTCTAATGGAAGAGGTAACCTTTACTCCCAGTCCTTCATTTATGCAACAGGTCAGCTCTGGAACTGTTTCCCTCTGTCTGCATTTCCTGCGTCTTATGATCTCAAGTCTTTCAAACGCAGTGTTTCCAGGCATCTGGAAATGATCAGATCTTGAATATGGCTCTCTTATGAATTTATTTTTTTCTTGGAAGGAACAGTCTGGGGGCTCCTGGTCTTTGGTTTCTTCTTCCTTGCATTAAAAAACAAATTGAGTGCAGAAAGTGAAAAGTGTTAATGTTAGGGGATGGGTAGCAAGGGCTAGACCGAATAAGACCTGGGACGAAGTCATTGAGTGTGACCTCAGGGATAAGGGACTGAATAGGGAAACTGCCAGAGATCTAGCCATCGTGGAGAGCAGCCATTAGGTGATCAAGGCCGACGCATGCAGCATTTTGTTGCCTTCAAAAACGAAACGAACCGCTATATATAGTCCTATAACAGCATTCGCAGAAATGCGAAAAAGTAAAACAAAAAAAAAATAAGGCAAATAAAATTTTACAGCAGATGCAGCTGTCAACAGAAAATCAAACTCGAAAGAATTCTTTAGCTGAATCATGAATAAGACGCTATTAACACCAACCAAAGGCCTATTAGTTGCAGTAATGGAAATGATTCATGCGACAAAACTAAGGTAGCTAAAATTCCTTTTTTTATTATTTATTTTTTTATTTTTTAATTAGTATTTACAGAAAATTCATGTTTAATTCTTTTGTCTTCCTTCAAACATGTAGATCAAAATAGCACAACTAGCAACATCATGATCAGCAAAAGAGTTGTTGTTTTTTTGCGATGGATAAACTTTAGTTCTACAAAGCAGCGGATCCTGATAGATGATCTCCAATGCTTTTAAGGGAAGTGACAAATTAAATATCAATTCCTTTAGGCCAAATGTTCAACGTTTCTTTATGGAAAGGCACTGTACCAAATAACTTGAAACCTGCAAATGTCACTCCATTATTAAAAGAAGTAATAAATCAAAAAAACAGGAAATTACCGTCCAATTAGCTTAACACCATTTGTATGTATGTTGCTGAAAGCAATAACCAGCCAAATCTGTCAAGCATTTAGAACAAAATAACCTCATCAAAGAATCATCACGAATTCCGAAAAAAATGATGGTGTCTAACTGTTTCCCTTGACTTTTTCAGTGCTATTACTGAGACCTCCAATAAAATTGAATCAGTTAATAAAATGTATTTCATTTTTCAGAAGGCGATCGATAAAGATCTCCATAAGCTACTTCTTCAGCAAGTCTGTGGTATCAGTGGTAATTTATTAGAATGGACTGGAAACTAGTTTACAGAACTTCAAGAGATGTAATTTATGGGAGGGGATCCTTTTCTTTTGCTGTTCTTCATTCTTCATAACAACCTTCTCTTCTCTTCCCTTTCATCTTCACCTTTGGCAGCTTCTTCCCTAATTTACCATCACTTCTTCCCTGTGATATTTTTCCTCATTTCCGTTTCATATCTTCTGTTATACTGTTCTTCTTAATCCTTCTTCAGTTATCGTCCTTGCTTTCTTATCTTTCCCTTACCATTCTTCCTCCTAACGCGTAAAAGAAAAGAAAGGCGTTGAGATACATAATCTCTCTCTCACTCATTATTTTCCCTTTTTTCGGCTCCCTTCTCCTGCTTACCCCCTCCTCTCTCCTTTTCTCCTCCCCCTTCGTTTCTCCTTCCTTTACCCTACTCCCTCTTCTCATCTCCATCCCGTCCTTACTCTCCCTCCTTCTGCTTCCCCTCGTCTCTTCCCTTCCTCTCTCTACAACATCCCCCCTTTCTCCCATTCCATCCTCTTCTTTCACTTCCTGCCTTTCTAAATCCATCCTTTCCATCGGTTCCTTCTCTCTATTTCCTTCTTTTCTCACCCATTTCCCCTTCTCTAGCCCCTTCCTACCCCTAGATCAGCAGTTAAGGAGCTGGGGAAACGTTATCCTGGTGGAAAACTTCTTCACACGTTAATGGAATATTTCTAAAGAACCAGATAAGCTTATTTCTGCATATGGGCCTGTACGGAAGTGGAAGACAATTTTTTCTTCGACTGGGATTCATGTGAAATATATTTTGCTGATTCAGTTATGATTCCGAACCGCTGAGTGCAAATGAATACAGAAAATGACAAGGAATAGCAAACAGAAGTAGACATACTAATACTTAAGAGGCAATAGTGTATAACTAAGGTAACGGTATTTATTACATGAGTAAGATTAAGATAACCAAGAAATACAAAGGAGTACAGAAAAAAGTAGGCCATTGGATCTACTGGAGGTACGGTATCTATTATGTAAGGCTAAGATGAATCAGTAGGGGCAAGGAGTACTAAGAAAAGCAAACACAACAAGCGGTGCCAGGAACAACAAACCTCGCCCGACAGCAGTTGCTTTATTGCTGCTAAGGTGCTGATGCACACTTCTTTGAGCGAAAAATCGGTCAACTAGTGAAACTGAGATAAACCCACTGAAAAATGTAAGGTGGTTGTGGCAACATCTACCCGAAGTCTTACTGCGATTCTGGTGTTATAAGTACGTTTTTAAATGGTCGAATGTAAACAAAGCCATGCCCACCTGGCTCTTTAAAAAACTACTGTGCGTGTGATACTTTAATTCAGCTTGTAATTTTCTGCTTTTTATTTCGATTTATGTGATTTTTTTTTTCTTTTGACAAGCGATGCTTGGCATCTGTCCTGTGGTGACTACGTTTTAGGGAAGAAGACCAGTATACTTTCCGTGGTGGCTTTACACGATCGAGAACTCTGCTGTCACCTCTTGGCTATCGAAATTATGCAAGACCGTCACTGCTACTGGGGCACACTAGTGCGAAAACAAATAAAATTCTCTTTAATACGCTTCGTTGATTTCTATCTTAAAACACCTTTTTCCCCCAATGGGGCCGAGAAAATGACAGTGCTGCGTCTAATCAATCCAGTTCAAAAAGTCTGTCTTAACGTACGTTCAGTCGTCTGGTATCAGCAACATTACAATAAAAAGCTCTTTTCTGATGTTCCCTCCCACCCATTCCTATCCATATCTTTCAAAGTTGTAGACGAATTTTCACCAAACCCTCATGAAATAGCAACTATTTGAATATGCAGAAGCCTATTACCTTTGGCGAGAATTTGACTAAAAAACAACCAAATACCATCCGTCATATATTTTATGATGTATAGATGCTCCTTGTGAAACGCTGCGGCTGAATTTCGACGAGTTTTCTTAATTTTTACCTCCCGTCTTTAGCAAGGCTACGCGATATGGTTTTTGTCGGTGTATATATTTGTGTGTGGGGGGGGGGGCATGTCTTCCCAATATAACACAAAAATATGTCTAGTTCATTTTGACAGATGGATAACAAAGAGTGGGTGTTTACTGCCATTATTTAAAAATTCTTAGGCCCTGACATCTGAAGAGATCTTTTCTGTTTTATTGTTGCTCTCTCCAGATATTTTTGTCCAGATTAAGGTAGGCATATGAAACCTGAAATGTTACATGCAGCTTTCTTCAACCCCTTAAATACCAGGGCCTCTCGTGTATAAAGTAAAATAGTCAGTCTTTTGCAAACTGCAAGAAGCTGTCACTGTGCTAATGATTGTAAGGGAGCAACAGAGGGTTGGTACTGGCTCTAATCCCCTGATTCTGGGAGACCAGGATCAAGTGTCCAGTCACCCACCTCCCCTTTTTTCTTCTCTTTTTTCGTTAAAACTCATTTTCTTTTTTAAGCATAGATATGAGTGTTTTGGTGACAGCTGCAGCAATATAAAATATTATTCAGCACTTTAGGACGGAGACTTATATTCTATTCTTGCTTTCTCCATAGTTACGTTTTTTTCTTCAGATTCAGAGAGTCTCCTTGAACTGAATAGGTAAGATGTAGTCTTGATTAACCCATTCAGTGTTCAAGGTCACAGCCTAACTTAACAACCCTGTCTAACTGTTTCAGAAATAAAACATTTGAGATGTCCTTTTAATGGCTGTGTTTAGAATGTTTCATTGAATTCTTGCTAAAGCCAGATAATTTGCACTTAACTACGCATTAAAAGACATTATCTTGACCTTTCTTTGTCAAGCCTGCATTATGTTATCAAATTGTGATAAGTATTAACTGTTATACTCTTCCTACCAACAGATAATTATATTTAACTTGGCAATTTAAAGCAAGTTCCAGGATCCCACTAAGGACAAGGTCGATTTAGGTATTTTAGCAGTGATACTGTCAGGTAATTATAAGTAGCATGCGATTAACCTCTCATCGTGTGAGAGTTATGATTCCTTGTGCAGAAAAGGCAGTATATGAGGATAGACTTCTCATCGTGTGAGAGTTATGATTTCTTGTGTAAAACAGGCAGTATATGAGGATAGACAGGAGACAGGCAGAAAGAAGACATATAAATTTAAACGTCTTAGGCAGTGTTGACTTGGTAGCACTTCTTTCTCGATATGTTTATTTGGCTATTACGCCTTCATATTGTAGTGAAGAGTATCAGTAGCTTCTTGCTTTCGGCAGAGTTTGGATCACTGACAATCATCAGGAAGTTACAAGTGACTAAACTGAATAAGTTGATGAGGATAACATGTTACGAAATTATTTAAACCTCTATGGAGGAAACCGAAACAGTCAGTGTCATGTTATTCCCCTCGAGGTGGTAGGGTCCGGGACTAGGCTACCGCAGTCCTATACATTTTAGGGAAGAAGATCAGTGTACTTTCGGTGGTGGCTTTACACGATGAAAACTCTGTTGTCACCTCTTGGCTATCCATATTATTTAAGACAGTCACTGCTACTGGGGTACACTAGTGCGAAAATAAATAGAATTCTATCTAATACGCTACCGTTGATTTCTATCTTCAATTAACTTTTCCCCCAAATGGGGCCGAGAAAATGATGAATGCTGCGTCCTGTCAGTACAGTTCAAAAACTCTATTCTAACGTGCGTGCAGCCGTCTGGTATCTGCATCATTACAATAAGAAGCTCTTTTCTGATTTTCCCTCCTACCCATTCCTATCCATATCTCTGAAATTTGTGGACGAACTTTCACCAAACCTTCATGAAATAGCAGCCATTTGGATATGCAGAAGCCTATTACATTTGGCGAGAATTTGATAAGAGACGACCGAATACCAGCCGTCAAAATAGTTTTTGATGTGGAGAGGCTCTTTTTTAAACGCTGCGGCTGAATTTCCACAAGTTTTCCTAATTTTTGCCTCCTACCTTTAGCAAGGCAACGCGATATTGTTTTGTCGGTGTGTGTGTGTGTGTGTGTGTGTGTGTGTGTGTGTGTGTGTGTGTGTGTGTGTCGGTGTGGGTGAGTGTGTTTTCCCAAGTATCCGGACAATTGCTCCCCGGACAACTGCCCCCTGGATAACTGCCCCCATAGGATTACCCCCCCGCACACGCCTCCCCCCCCCCCCCCCGGATAACTGCCCTCGTAGGATAATTTCCCCCCGCGGATTACTGCCCCCCAAACTGGCAGCACAACAAACATACGTCAAAGCCACCAATTCAAAACATGTTTAGTAAGCTGGCCTTATGAAGAGCAAGCCGTGTTCGTCGCACCCACGGTGTCATTTTCAGTGTTCCGAAAACATAAACCAGCCTGATCAGCTGAAGTGTTGGCTGGTTATGACAGCTTAGATTCTGACAGTCTTTCCGAGTTGTGGGGGAAGCCGGTTGTATCAGTCTGTGGTCGCCAACCAGACCAATTCTGTTGCATTACTGCTGGCTATGGTTGTGATTTGCATATCTAGCAACGATGTTGGTTCATCCAGCCATGGAGTTCATTCCAAGTAAGCGTGGCAAGCCAAAGGTCAATTACGAAGGCCATATATACGTGAAACAGAAGACCTTAGCTAATGGCGTGGTGTCCTATGAGTGTGAAAGACGTCGGCACAACAACTGTAAGGCCAAGCTCAAGGTGCTTGATGGAGAAATTGTTGCCAGCTTCAACACACATACACGTGCTGTCAAGGTGGGTCGTCCAGAAATGCTAGCTGTTCGGCGTGACTTCAAAAATAAAGCAACCAGCACACACGGGACTTCGCAGCAGACAATCAGCCAAACAGTTCAGGGTATTACAGAGGATGCCTCAGTACAGTTGCCATCAGTAGAACACATCAGACGGGATGTTCGCAGCCACAAAGCTTCAGCCCCAGTGTTCAAGATTCCAATGTGCAGGGAGGCGACGGATGTTTGGATGGCGCCAGAGGTTTTGCAGGGTGAGTGCAGCACGTCAGCTACGGATACTTATAGTGTTGCCTTCGCGATCATTGTTCTATTTGGTAAAGTAAAGCTGGCTATGCCCTCAGAACTGCAAGAATGAGTTTTGGGTGCTTACTCCAATGACCCTTTGGCCAGGCCCACTCTAGCCCAGTTGATCGATGTTCTCTCAAGGTGAATGAACATCAACCATTCTTACTTTGTTTTTTCAATATGACTGGTGGGATGACTCCATCAGATGAGCACAATCATGTGGTATTATCCCGAGTAATGATTCAACATCCCCTGGTCCGAAGCTCCATTACTGAGATGAATCTGCTTCATTATTAACAATATAATTCCATTATAACCCTTTTTGATCCTTACAGCTGATAGGAT